>JBAMHW010010340.1:0-13398 GCA_037177495.1 Rhadinocentrus ornatus | reverse complement strand
GCATCGCAAACAATAATCCATGGATTACCCCTGATATTAAGGCTCTCCTGAAGAAGAAGAAAAGAGCTTTCAGATTAGGGAACAAGGAGGAGCGTGTTACAAAGTATGAACATTTCACTTACTGATACAATTGCGTGCTTATTTTGTTCCGTATCCAAGAAAATTTACAGTCGATTCCTCTGTATGTTTTTAACCTAGCACCAGTCGACAAAGCAAGCAAGCAAGCAGACTAAGGAAAGCTAGTTCAAACATCATGCAATGAATAAATGGGACTAAAACAGCACTCAACTGAGAGAGAGAAACTGGGTGTAAACCAGCCAGAACGAGGGCTTTTTTAGAGCCATTTTTATCACTGAGTCTGTGAATGAAGCCTGACAAAGTCTCCTAATAATCCCTATAAGGGTGTTTACCATATTAGATCAGGTAAACTGACAAATAGAAGGTTTGTAAAATGTACATGAGCTTCCAAATACTTCTTTTCTGGCTTCCTCACACCATCTAAAGACATGCATGTTCAGGGAATTGGTCACTCTAAATTCTCCCTAGTAAATGGTTGTTTGTCTCTTTCTGTGTTGGCCCTGCGATGGACCAACACAGGGTGTACACTGCTAAAATGCTGAGCTAGGCTCCAGCTTCCCCGCGACCTGTAATGGACAAAGTGATGTTGGTGATGATTGAGGGGTTAATGTGCATATTGTATCATCACTTCAGGATGAGGCTAAAGAAGATCCCGGGCTCTGAGGTCCTGGGCAGCTGTAAAGCTGCGAAGAGCTGGTTGTGTCAACTGGGTACAAACTGATGAACTTAGGTGCAGTGATAGGGATTTGATTCACTTTGAGTGTGCCTTTGGATTTAACTTCAGACACTGAAGTTAAGTTCATGTATGCATTAAAGTCTGCATCCATGTACTGCAAGCAAAAGTCCTCCTTTAAATCAAAGGATGTCTTTACAAGTGTATGCAGGTCTGATACAGTTGCTGGAAGTCCAGAGGCCATAGACATTTTTCTGGAGTCAGATTCATCCCCAAAGATGATTCGAAGAACAACTGGGCTTGCCATTATTCAACAACTTTACTCTTGAAAAGAAACAGAAGAAAAAGAAGAACAATGCATTGGTGAGAAATTAAATTAAAATGCAGTTTCACAGGAATTGTTACAAGTTGCATTTTCAATATCATGCTATGACGCAAGATTGATTTTTTAAAAAAAGATTTCACAGATGGACCACACACTTTGATTCACATTTGTGTGATCAACAAATCCTGTTTTACACATGCAACTCTTACAATCACTTTTTTCCTCTCATCCATCTAGAGTTTCACTCTCTGTGGAGCAGTATTGTTTTAAGGACAGAGTAAGAAAATTTAGAAGTTGCCCCCCAAAAAAAAAAAAAATAGAACCAACGGTAAACGGTCACCAGTTATTTCAAAACGCAAGATTATCAATCTTCTGATTTGCCAAAAACAGATTTGAAAATATAACTTGAACTTTGAAATTGAACATTTATTTCAAGAAAACTGCTAAAATTGTGATCAAAATTATTGGGATGTTCACTTAGTGGGATGTTAGCATTACAGCTGTTAAGGCTTTCTTGCAGATTAGTCACTTTTTTGTGTAAACCTGAAAATCAAATTGAACAGAACCAATCACATTTTCTGAAGATCAGCATCTTCAACTTCCTTATTCACAAAATAATAACAATAGATGAGATTTATATAGCACTTTTCAAGGCACCTAAAGAGCTTTACATATATATATGTATATATATACATACATATATTATTTCTCATCCATGTTTGGTGATGGTAAACTACATCAACAAATATCACCACAGCTTTCCTGCACTGTACTGAAACATTTGTTCACAATCATACACCAGTGATGTGACACTGGAGGTGAGGAACTGTCTTGACCAAGGACTTAATGACTGATTTATTGGGGGAGCAGAATTTGAACCGCCAACCTTCAGGTCATTGGATGACCTGCTCTACTGCCTGAGCCACTGCCGGCCTTATTCACAAACATTATACTGTCATTAACAAAATCTTATAAGGATATGAAGCAATCCAGAAATTCTGACTACTTTGACTCGAGAACACTTACCTTTCATAATGATGAATCTCTTTAACATCCCTATGCGCAAACCCCCCCCCACAATGTAGTGGGCCATCACTTTGACTGAAGGACATCAGCAAATACTTGAGAAGCTGATTAACTGTCTGGTTGAGCCGCCCATCCTCGCTTTCCCAGACTTTGATAAACCGTTCACCCTTCACAATGATGCTTCCAAACAAGGCCTGGATGCAATGCTTTATCAGGAGCAGTCTGGAAAAATGCGAGTGATTGCTTTATGCATCACGCACACTTACAGAGGCTGAGAAAAATTTCCATTTGCATTCGGTAAAACTGGAATTCCTGGCTCTGACGTGGGGTATCACAGAGAGATTTAGGGATTATTTGATTGGTTCATCCTGTACTGTTTACTCCAATAATAATTCACTCATCTATGTGTTATCAACAGCTAAGCTAAATGCTACAGGACACCAGTGGGTGTTGGAAATGGCTTCCATCTAACCATCAAGTATCGCCCAGGAAAAGAGAGCACAGATGCTGACAGTCTGTCCAGGATGCCGGTTGATATTGAAAAAATGCTGAAAAACTGCACAGAGGAACTGTCATTTCAGGTAGTGCAAGCCACAGTACAGTCTGTGGAAGAACAGGACAGCACCACATGGTCTGTGGCCCTGTCAGCCCAATGTGTGGAGAACAGTGGCCCAAAAATCACACCCATTCCCCTTAATGAGCTGGGCCTTGACCAAAAAGAAGACCAGCACATGGCAGCTGTGATCACATATTTACAATCCGGTACAATGAGGATATATTGGTTTTACTAGATAATTTCACAAGATATGCACAAGCGTATGCAACAACATCAAAATCAGGCTAAACCGTGGCTGACAAGTTGTTTAATGACTCTGCTCTGAGATCCAGCATCCCCTTGAGAATACATGATGACCAAGGCGGTGAGTTGGAAAACCAGTTATTTACCCAACTGTCAAAGACATGTGGCGTTGCAGGCTCCAGAAAGACACCATTTCACCCAAAGGGGAATGAGCAAGTTGAGCGCTTCAACAGGACACTTCTGCAAATGCTGAAAACGCTCACTGAGAGGGAAAAGTCCAACTGGAAGGAGTCTTTAAATAAGCTGATCTGTGCATATAACTGCACCAGAAGTGATGTGACGGGGATCTCGCCTTTCTACCTCTTGTTTGGGAGCGCTCCCAGACTTCCTGTTGATATTCTGTTCAGACTGACACCAGCAACAGGGACCCCGGATCATCAACTGTACAACGGTAACTGGGAAGACTGCATTTACAAGGTTGTTCGGCAAGTAAACAGGGACCTTCCCATCTATGAAGTCGTACCTGAGCAGATAAAAGTGAGGGACTACCCAGTAGCCTGTTAGGAACAACATCTCTTCATTCATTCATACATTTCATGGACTGTTTCCTGAACACTATGTCTTATATGTAAGAAGAATTTTATTTTATTTGTTTTTTAAATAAAAATTTGAAAAAAGATAACGAATTTTTTCTACAGAATATTTGTTATATATTTTAGGAAACAGAGATGGACACATTTCTACCGTCTTCTTCAGGTTTCACTGATGATGAAATAAGAGAACTCGCGTTAACCCAGAGGGATCATGGTCTGAGTTTATGGCTGTTTT
The DNA here is from genome assembly GCA_037177495.1 of Rhadinocentrus ornatus. Lineage (NCBI taxonomy): Eukaryota > Metazoa > Chordata > Actinopteri > Atheriniformes > Melanotaeniidae > Rhadinocentrus > Rhadinocentrus ornatus. The sequence goes on along the minus strand of JBAMHW010010340.1, from coordinate 9,669 downwards.
TTTTTTCTATTTCAGAGCTATCTCAACAAACGTTCATCTTTTAAATAAAAGACAACACATTTATGTTGTACATACAGATCTTTTGAACGCCGGGCTACGCCCCCGCACCACCTCCAGACAGTCGGCATATCCACGGATGATCCGCGCTCATCCAACCATCCTGAAGCAGACCAAATCCAGCCCATCATCATTCACGATTCAAGCAACAAACGTGAACTACACACGCCGCTTCCTGAGACTTTTACGTGGGCCCGTGAGGGATTCAAAGCTCCGCTCGAGGAAGATCCAGCTCCAGAGATCAGACAGGACGAGAGCAACCGAGAAGACTCCGAAGTGGAAGATATTAAGCCAACGAGTCCAGACCAGACAATATATCTTCCACCGTTCATGTTTGAGCAGCAAGCAGAAAGAGAGAATGATATCCAATCATCAACCACTCTTCATCACGCCGAGGAACATGGAGCAGAGGTCCAAGGTGAAGTTGAAGCTGGTTGATGCAGCATTACGCGGACGGTGAGTTTTTAAAAAGTCTGATTATAATTAACCTGTCCAGCTAAAAGCTATGGGTGTGTCCCAATCCGCGCACTTCTATACTTCGAACACTACATTTAAGTGCTTGGTGCACTGAAACGGTAATTTCATTAAAAACTCAGTGCACTGAAAGTACCCGGATGCTGCCCTAAATTCGGCCAAAAATCTAGTGCGAAACGATGGACACTACACGCACTAAACAGATGCCATCTTGCAGACGTAGCGGAAGGGGAGGGACTTTCAACCAGTTTTCCAAAGCTGAATAAAAGCTTCCAAAGCCAGCGACTGAGCGGTACCGATGCAGGCGGAGGCTGTTTAGTAGAGATGTAAGTATGAAGTTATTCTATCATAATTCTAATATAAATAGCAGCATGCTACCAATCTCTTCTATCCCTGATGACAGTTTTGGATCTGATCATTTGTTGGAGGCTACGGTTCTACCGACTCAGTAGAGTTAGCGCACGTAAATGTTAGCAGTTTTTCAGTCGGTTTTAAAGACGTAGATAGGCTATAAATGTTAGAAATTCTATAGGTTCCGTATGTTTATTCATCGTTGTTGAACCTCCAGATTAAGCACTGCGGTGTCTGTGGCGTAAACAAAACAGTCCTTGATCTGAAAACTGATTAGGAAACACCGCTGGTCAAATTTGAAAATCTGTTAAACAGAATAATCGTACTTTTTTTCAGAAACAAAGAGGATCGTGCGTTGTCTAAATTCCAAACAGGGTTTAACGACAGATCCAACCCTCTCTTTTTGTCATGGTTGGTCTGGGTGTGTGTGTCTGAATCTGCAGGTAGGGTTGTGCAGGTTACCATGGGGACCCAGGGCGAAGTCTGGAGCTTCAATTGTCACCACCTGCAGCTCATCTCTCTGCTACTTAAGACCAAGCAGGAGCTCCAGTCTTCGCCAAATTGTCTCCCTTTGTTGCGGGGTAATCAGGTCAAATCCTAGAGATCTTATTGTACTTCTGGTTAAGAAAGCTCACTTCTATCTCTGTCCCTCAGCACTTGAATGTTCACTTCCTGGAGACACGCCAGCACCCAGAGTCCTGAATCCGTTTCACGTCGATCTGCCACCTGCAAACAGTGCCTACCTGCTCGCCCTGCATGCCACCTCGCATCCCCGCAGCACCCCGCTAACCACCCTTGGACTTACCTCCTCGTTTTCAGCCCACTGCTGCAAAACCGTAAGACGCAAAATCCTGCTGTGATTATCCCGTTTCCCGGATAAATGCTAACCTTCTGGCCTCTGTCCTCTCATAGGAAGAGTTTCCCGGACCTGGAACATTTAATCCACACTCACAGCAAATAAATATTGTTCACCCTCTCCCTTGCCTTCCTGTGTGTTTGCTATTGGGTCCTCTCCCCGAGTAAACGGTCCCGGACCGTGACAGTTTTTGTTCTTATTTAAGCAGCATTATTACGGCATCAAAGATGTAAAAGGCTTCTTAGGGTGTAGATACATCTGCCATTATTGCTTCAACGGGTACAAAGGGCCGCACTTGCATAAATGCGATGGCCACTGTCCAGTATGTAACAACATCGAATTTTGTAGCCGAGAATGTAAAACCCGTGTTCTGTCCGCAATGCAACCGCACATGTAGGAACATTGAGTGTTTTCACAAACAAAAAGAACCGAAAGAGAGACCGGTCGCCGAAATGCACGTGAGACACTGTGATCTCAGAAAATTCTGTTTTGAATGTAAACACTTTTATTACACCGCTAAATGCAAAAAAACTGCGGCAAATCATTGCCTCCTAACGCAGATGTCGTATCAGGAAACCATCTCTGTTATATCCAACCCCTCGTAGCCGACGAAGCGCCAGATGAAAAACAAATTTTATATGATTTTGAAACTTTTGCGAACGAAAATAGCGAGCATATCCCATTCCTAGTCTGCACCAAATCTCTGTCAGGGATGTAGATGTCCTACAGATTGGATTGTGTTAAAGATTTTCTCCTCCACTTCAGAAAACCTCGGTTTAAAGGTTACAGTTTTATCGCTCACAATGCTCGGTCTTTTGACTTGTTTCTGATTCTGAGAGTTATGACGTGGCTTGGGTTAAAACCCCACCTCATTATGCAAGGGGACAAAATCCTTTGCTTCACAGATGAGGATTTTAACCTAAGATTTATCGATTTTCTGTCTTTTCTAGCCATGAAATTTTCCAGCATGCCCAAGGCCCTCGGCTTTGCAGACCAAAGCAAGGTTTTTTTCCCTCATCGATTTTCATCAGAAAGTAATTTGAATTATATTGGCCCATATCCTTCTCCGAGTTTCTACTCGGTGAAACGGAAGTCTGTAAAAGAGAGGGCTGATTTTTATGACTGGTACAATGCAGTCAGCGATGGGGTCTTTCACTTTAGAAAAGAAGCCGTTCATTACTGTAAAAACGACGTCCAAATTCTCTACCAGGGGAGCGTTAAATTCCGAGAGCAGTTCTTTAAAGAAACCAAAATCGATCTTTTAAAATGCATCAGCGTAGCATCCATCCAACCATAGCAAAGTGTCACTTTGCACGAAGCCCTTACTGCTGTTGCTATGTTGGATAAAGAAGGAAAGAACGTCCGTGTGATTGATCCATGCAATTCCTGCCCCCAAAAAGTCTGGCGATATCGTCACAGATAGATTACAGTACTCAATGTAAACGTTTCTCTAACGCTTCCATACAATGGTTGGAATGGTTTGCCACCAGCAGGAAAATCACCATTTAGCACCCTCTGAAGGGAGGTTAAAAAACAGGTGGGGCTGAATTTTCTAGATGGCTTTGCGGTGGTCGGCGGCCTTTCAGTTTGAGGGCTTTTTTTTTCACGGGTGTTTGTGATGTTTCCGCCCGCAGGACAGATGCCCTCTGAGAAGGGTGAGCTTTAAAGAGCTGTATTCAGCCGCTTCTGAAAAAAATCACACCCTAACTTCCGTGTATGGTTTAGGCACAGAAGTCATTTGGGAGCACGAGTGGGCGTAAATGAAAGAATCGGATTCATCCGTGAGAGTTTCTGAAAACTTTCAAAGCTCCAGAACCCCTCTCACTCCGTCAAGCTCTGTATGGGGGGCATACGTGTGCTCTCAAATTAAGACATACAGCGGTGTCAGTTCATTATGTAGATTTCACCTCTCTGTACCCTTTCGTCAACAGAAAACTTTGTTATCCTTTGGGTCATCCCAAAATCATCACCTCCGACTTTGCGGATCCAGAGTCCTACTTTGGCTTCATCAAAGCCGTAGTGCAACCCCAGCGCAGGTTGTTTTTCCCCGTTCTACCATCCAAAATTTCACGCAGTAAATTAGTGTTCACACTCTGTCATATTTGCGGTGAAATCAACAACCAGACAGATTGTTGCAGACATAACGATGAGGAAGGGGCTTTAACAGGGGTGTGGATGACTCTTGAGTTCTGCAAAGCCCTGCGTTTAGGTTATTGTCCTGTTAAAATCACAGAGGTGTTGCACTTTGAGAGAAAGACCATTTTGTAGGCTACATCAACACCTTTCTGCAGGGTAAGCAGGAAGCGTCGGGGTACCCCGCTGAAGCACAGGATCAGGAAAGCAAGGAAAAGTACGTCAGAGAATACTTTGAGCACGAGGGCATTCATTTAGAACACGATAATATCGAAGTGAATCCTGCTCGCAGGCAAGTCTCTAAACTCTGTCTTAACAGTTTCTGGGGGAAATTTGCGCAGAGAAGCGATCTCTCACAAACCAGCATCGTGAGTGATCCGCAGGAATTTTTCAACTTTCTGTTTTCAGGAAAATATATCAAATATTTTCATTTCCTGAGCACAGAAACAGTTTTGCTTCAGTGGCAACATGACAAAAGATCACTCCCCCAAATAAGGTGAACGTCCTTAGAGCTAGGGAACTTCTTAGGGGATTTAACCGACAATGTAGGAGGGGACACGATTCAAGAATTCGTGGCCGCCGGTCCCAAAAGTTACGCCTACCAGACCAGGCTGGGTAAAAAGGTTGTGCTGAAGGTCAAAGGGATTACTCAGACTCAGCAATGTGCGGTGAGAATCAACTTTAAATTCGTTAAAGAGCTGGTCGAGGGGTATTTAGGAGGATCTTACGAGGTAGTGATTGAAACTTTGCAAGAGAACATTAGGAGAGATAAGAGGGGTTTTACTTTGAAAAACGCAGCCTTCCTTTAAAAATACAGGGTGGTGTACGACAAAAGACAACTATTTCCAGACGGAAAAACTCTCTTCAAACTCTTTTGGATATTTTCAACAACGTAGATGAAGATAGAAAATGGCATGTTCTTGTTTGATTATAGGACCAAGTGGGTGTGGCAATACATTCTTATGTAAAAATCTTTTAAAAGATTGTTATGATACAATGTATGGACATCCTGAAAATATTGTTTGGTTGTACAGTTCGTATCAGCCCATGTACGATGAACTTCAAAAGATGAATAAAAACATAAAGTTTGTCAAGGGTTTGCCTCATTATTTCGATGACGAAGAACTGTTTCCCTTGATCAGAACCATTTAATCACACTGGACAATCTTATTTTTCAGGCCTCAGATCATCCTGAAGTAGTTAGGATTTTTACACAATACAGGCACCACAGACGAATGAGCATCATTATGCTGATGCAAAACCTCTTTCATAGGGGTAAATATAGTAGAACCATCAGTTTAAACAACAACTATTTGGTTTTATTCATGAACCCCAGGGATAAATTGCAAATAGATATTCTGGCGAGTTAAATGTTTCCATAAAAAAAAAAAAGTTATTTCCTTGAGAGTTTTGAAGACGCTAACAGAGAACCTCACCCTATCTGTCCAGATCTTTTCAGACTGAGGTCGGGTATACTGTCTCACCAGTGGCCCGTCATTTATGTATCGAAAAACGGTTAAATCATCGCCATCATGTCTACACGGTTAAAAAGAAACGCCCCTCTGCTGCGTGCCTTATACCGCGCCAGTGTGCAGAAGCGGAAAGAGATACTCAGTTACTGTTCACCGGACTTTTTACAGAGGCCCAAACTCCGCAAAATACATCTCCCAGTGTATGATGCAGCAGCGTCTCGAACTCATGGTTATTCATGATTTTTTACTTGTTTGTTTTTCTTGTTTGTCGATTTATTTAATAATAACCCACCAGCACTTCTCTCTTTGAATTTATCTCCAGAACCGAATCGTAAGCCGCGTAAACCACTAACAATGCCTCGCAATCATCACCGGGGCTGAGATTAATCGCAAACAAAGTGTAACCTTTATTAAACTGGTCCCTGTCAATGCTCAGAGGAAGATCTTTTAGATGTCGACCCGTGGTGTTGACGAGGTTGTAAAACTCTCTGACTGAAAGCCCCTGATCAAACTGAGGCTGAAATCCTTTAGCCGGAATCTGTCGACCATCTTGGCAGAGGGCTAGATATTCAACATCCATGTGATGGAAGTTAAAAGGGGAGAGATCCAGTCTACCGTAAAAGCTTCGTGATGAACCAATCCCAGAATTATTGTTTTCGGAATCGTTCCCAGAAACAGGTTTTTTCTGGTTACAAATCCTTGAATTTTCAGGGATTGAATATTATTTTTTACATTAACTCAGCTTAGTGGGTAAAGAGCATTTCCTCTCAACAGAGCCAAGGCATGCCCTAAATGGACCGCCGGTGATACGGATACTTTTTTGACAAACAGAGAGGCTCCGAGTATTTTCAACCAAAATGCTGAGTCGTGGGGCCCCATGAGGCAGAAAGCATTGCTTGCTCTCATCAGCTCAATTCTGATATCCACAAAATTTAACGATAATGTTTTGCTAAACTAAATGTCAGAGTGAAGCATGCCCATCAGATGCACTTTTTTGGAATTAGTTAGAGCCGCTCTCTGATTTAACCCTCTGTTCGGTCCGTTAACGGTGACGATGGAGTCAATTTTACCAGCTGTATCTTTGTAAAATAGACCGGCGCTAAACTGGCTATCCAGCGTGTCGTTTGAATAATTCAGCAACGTTTCAATCACGGCTCTGCAGGGGTGAGTGGCGCTAGACTACGAAATCAGCCGATCTCCCAAAATAACGTCACAATGACTAAAGATGGTATTCAGCGGGTAGTTGATTAAACCCACTACAGTATCGTTGGCCAGATCCGATCCCTCCGTATTGGTGATTTTTAAACGGAGGTGCAGCAGCGTAGAGTTGAGATGTAGATTTTTTCGCCGAATGAAGAACTTGATAGGACCGTTGTCCGTCAATGCAGATAGCGGAGAAACTTCGTTGTATATTTTATAGTTGATAGACAGCTGCGTGAGGGGAGCTGAGAACAGATAGAGTTTACCCAGGGTGCACTCTGCTGATTTCTGAGGTAAAAGAGGCATCATTTATTTATAAAATCTTTTAAATTTATTTTAAATTTTTTCTCTTCCGTTCACTGAAAGATATCTTTGCGTTTCTGCACGGACCTCCTGCCTTTAGGCTTGCTCTTGCCGACTCATTTCTTCCATTTAGAGCCCCCGCGTATTTTTACCATGTCTAACTGTTCGCCGGGTGGTTGTTTCTGGGGTCTTTTCAATACGGCCAGCATACCCGACCCCTCCTGACCCTCTGACCTTTGACCAAGGTTGGTTATTTTACTGACGGCCTTGGTCATGATGTCGGACGCGATATTTGTGGCTCCTTTTTGAGATGGGTTTTGGCGAGGCTAAATACTTTTTTAACTAAGGGCGAAATAAAACGAAATAATCTGGAGACTATCGATTTAATACCCCATCCGAACTTGACAGGGGCTCCATAAAACCCGGGTAGAGTGCCCCCTATTTGACTTTCATAGTAATTGACAAAACAATGCGGCTCCTGTCTCTGCCTGACAAGAGCCATGTTATCAGTTTTATTTATTTTAGCAGAGGACGCTGAGAGATGGCCGGTTTAAAGTTGAGCTTCACGATAAAAATTAAGGGGGCTGTCATGATCCGTCTTAATCTGAATGCAAATACTTTTGATGTTAGTTTTTGACACAGGGGCGTAATGTATCATATTATATCTGATGCTCACCACATCACCAAAATCCCCTCTGATGTTTACCACAGTCAACAATGTTGAGTAGCTGTCGACGACCGCTTGGTACTGAATGAGGTCCGTGTAAACAAACAGGTTACACAGTATATACCGGTTTTGAGATCGCTGGGGTAGGGGGCCGAGCGGTTGGAGAGGGTCCACCATTCGTTCACTTTTAAACCCAGCATGTAGGCCAGTTGGGGCAACACGTGGATTTTGTGCTCCCCGTTGCCTCTGAAGTCTACGCACTTTGTAACGTCATTGCAAACCGCGTCCACGGTGGCGTTGTACTTTTTGAGGGCTGGGACCACATCGTCCAAGATCTCTTTTGGACGGACGTAATATCTGCCTAGACTGAATTTCACACTCACCAACACCGGGGACTTGACGCTTAGCATGTATATTTGTATTGCAGAACATCCTCTGAAACTTTCATCAGTTCAAAATAAGCCGCATCTGGCGTAAAAAATTATTTACCGGCGTCTGTTTGAAACTTCTTTGAAATATGACTCGCTTTAAAAACAGATTTAAAAGCCTTTAACCTCAGCGTCAGTTTTTCGTTTCAAAACTCTCACGTAAGCGTTTTTTGAAAAAAAAATGATGGCCATTAATAGATAATTATATCCATCATTGTGTTCCGATAAAGCTTGCATGCCACAGAGGTCGGCTTGAAATTGTTTTAAAGGCCTAGTTACAAAAACTCTATTTCTAGGAAAACGTATTCTTACGGGTTTATGCAGAGTATGCGCGTCTTGCATCGCTAAGAAATCTTTCACTTTTTCAATCTTCAGTTTTTCTCCATGTTTCATCCTGCACACCTCTCTGCAAACGCTCTACTCCCCCCAAACTCCCCGGATGAGCTGGGGTGTAATACACTTTTTTAAAAAATTCGCTCATGTTGTAGTTGATGTTGTGAATGGAAAAAACAGACTGCTTTTCTTTTTTTCTTTTTTCTTTTTTTCTAGTATCCAAGAAAATACAATTGAACGGAAAAGATTCTAAACTAAAAAACAGAATTGTACACATCATTTATTTTCTAGTATCTAAGAAAATACAATTAAACGAAAATGATTCTAAACTTAAAAACAGAATTGTATACATCCTAACCATTTCAATGTCTTTACTGTTGCTTTTAGCTTATATTAGTTCGAATCCTGTCCCTTGCCTTGTCAATGTCAGCAAATTTAATGTTGCCATTGTTTTCCCATTTTGCCAAAATCATCCTAAGTAGTGTAATTGCAAAGATGTTACTCAAATTGTTAGCCTGAAAAGTTTCTTCAGGGTTTTCAATTTGTTGATTAGTGGATGACGATTCAGTAATGGGATGATTCCTCAATCTCTGTCACATTAGTAGCACTTTGCTCGTCAATCGTTGTCACATTATCCAACTTTTTCTGTCTTCCCCCAACACTCTTGATGTTCTCTCAATATTATCTCAGTACTCTCTATAATCATTTGTCAAATTTTTCCAACTCATCCAGAGTCTTTGGTAATCTCTCTTTTTTTTTAATCAACAAAATGTTGCCGGTTCTACTGTTAAAAAAAATTCCTGGATCCAGGCAGTGATCCAGATTGCCTCCAAAATGTAATCAGTTGTTTCTTTTTCCACTTCGGAGATGTCTTGAAAATTTAATCAAAATCCATCCATTTCATTTTTAGTTATGTTCGTAACAGACTGACTGACAAATGTATGTCACTGAAAAAATAACCTCCGCCAAGGCAGAGGTAATAAATTGAGGTCATATTTTTAATGTCAGCTCTGGTCACATAAAAGTTTAGATGTCTCTTAACTCCTCTTTAAAAAATCTTGATGGCTCTATTTGATCCATTTTTTGTCTCTCGAGCAAAAAACCTTGCTCTTCTGCTCTTCTTGGGTTGTTTTCTGACATGAAGGCGGTATTGAATAGATGCCATAAGAGTTTTATTAAAAGCTTCATTCTCTAATGACATTCCTGCTTCCAAAAGATTTTCAATTTTGTAAAAAAAAAAAAAATTTAAAAGGTCCTTCAATGCAACTTTAGCCACTTTTGGGATTTCCATCCTAACCATTTCAATGTCTTTATTGTCACTTTTCAGATTCAGATTCAACTTTATTGTCATTGCGCATGTCACAGGTACAAGGCAGCGAAATACAGGTTGCATCT
>JBAMHW010010339.1:0-13400 GCA_037177495.1 Rhadinocentrus ornatus | reverse complement strand
ACACACACACACACACACACACACACACACACACACACACACACACACACACACACACACACACGCACGCACACACATACACACACACACACACGCACGCACACACACACACACAAAAAAAAAACAACCTTCTTTAAATGCCCTCTTATATACTTTGTGTTTAAATACACATTCTTTTATCTTAAAAGAAAAATATTACAAATAAACGTAAATATACAAAATTTTTGAGTGTTGAAAACATTTTTTTAAGCAGGAACCTCTCTCTTAGACTCAGACTCAGCTTTATTGTCATTCAAAGCCATTGACATGAGAATGAAACTCTGGTTATTGTATTTCTGCTAAAAGACTCAGAATAAACTAACATAGAAACTAAATATAAATATAAGAAAAGAGCAATGTACAGTGTACAAAGTGCCAATAGACTGAAGTAAGTAGGAACAGTGTACAGTGCAAAAGTGCAAGTAAATAAATTGTAGCATTATAACAAGGCAAGGCAAGGCATTTTTTTTGTTTATTTCATGTACAGGACAAGTCAAAGTGCTTTACATAAAACCAAAGCATTACAGATGTAAGAAATAGTATAAGTCAGAAAAAAACTAGCAAGAATCATAATAAAATCATAAATTACATTAAAATTATCAAAAAGATAGGTTAAAAAGTTTCTGTGCAGAATTCGTGCATAGGCGCATGAGAAAAGAAAGGTTTTTAACCAGTATTTAAAAATGTCTGCATTTGGTGAAAGTTTTTATCACAACTGGTAGTTTGTTCCACTTGTTTGCAGCATAACAGCTAAATGCTACTTCTCCAAGTTTAGTCTGGACTCTGGTCTGGACTAGTTGACCAGAATCTTTGGATCTAAGAGCTGTGCTACGTTTATATTCTTTGAACATATCACAGATGTATTCTGGGCCTAAACCGTTCTGGGATTTGTAAACTATCACAAGGGTTTTAAAATCTACTCTGTGACTGACTGGAAGCCAGTGTAAAGATTTCAAAACTGGTGTAATGTGTTGAGATATCTTAGTCCTGGTTAAAACTCTAGCAGCAGCGTTTTGGATGAGCTGGAAATTTAATGCTCTTTTTAGGAAGCTCGTTTAAAAGACCATTACAGTAATCAAGTCTACGGAGATGAATGCATGGATGAGTTTCTCCTGGTTTTTCTGGGAGACTAAACTTTTATATCTGTTGATGTTTCTGAGCTGGTCCAGGTGAAGAGGAGGTGCATGGTGGGCTTGAGTGAGTGTGTGTGTGTTGCAGAAGGTGGTTCACGTGGGAGTGGGCGTGTGCACGTACGGAAGTGTGTAAAGGTGCGCACCCACCTGTGACACAGATGGAGAGAGTAAGGGTTGGGCAGCAGCCATATTTTTTGTTGACCGCTTTGCGCTTCACGCTATTCGCTATTCGCTATTCGCTATTCACTATTCGCTATTCGCTGTTCGCTGTTCGCTATTCGCCACTCATTCATCATTTTCACTGTGTTTAAGTTACCATTTTTCATTATTCCATTCATGCATCTTCAATGCGTTGTTATAGCTCTGTGCTGCTCTTAATAAATGCACTAAAATGCATCTGTGGATCCTAGCGCATCTGTTATTAAAGCCTCCTGGCGCGTCACAAAAGTAGCAAACACGCGGACCCAACCTCATACCTCTTGGCGGATTTTGTCAACAAAAAAAGGCGTTTAAACGAAAATCATTAAGCCGTGCACAAGCGACAAAGAACCAAGTGATCACGCAACAAGCCCAAGATCAAAGGAGCCACGGTTAAGTGCCACGTAAGCTACACTACGCCATCCAATCACCTGAATGTTCAAAAATGGAAAACAAAAAAAGAAAAATTAAACTTACGGAGAAGCTTTGGAAAATAAAATCGAACAGCTCCAGCATGAGCGCAAAAGTGCTGTTAATAAAATTAAAGGGCTTATTCCGCAAATAAAAGTGCACATGAACTCAAAATAAAATGCTTCTGAAATCTCCCCACAACTGAACAATTTGAATACGCTGTGTAAAAAGGCCACAGACTTGCACAATGTGTTATTACCACTACTTCCTGATGATGAATATAAAATTCAAAACGACTAGTTTTCTACCATTATGGATTACAGTGATGCATTCAAAGAACAGCTGGAAAAATCGATGAAAGAAAATCCATGTGAAAACTTAAAAAAATCACCGTCTCAGAAAAGCATTTGGGTACAACCATTAAATAAATCAAATAGAACAAGCTCCTGTTGGAAAGGGCACCGATTTGCCTGTTGCTAACACTCCAGTACCTGTTTCCACTCTACAAGACCCCCTGGATGAACTGCGGCCCTGTGACAGTATCTCAAAGGCAGACATGAGATCACGCTCATCTGCTCGCTCGAAGGCTGAAAGAAATCTTGCAATTTTGGCAGTAAAACAAAAGGCATTAAAAGAAAAAAATGCTTTGGATGAAGAAGAGTTAAAGGTATGCAGACGACGAGAACACCTGTTGCTGGAGAATGAAATTGCTGAAGAAATGGCAAAGCTAAGCGTTATAAAATCACAAAGCAGTGTTGTCAGTAAATCAAAGTCAAAGGTTTCAGATGGGATGAACTCGTACTATGAAAAGACACATTTAAAACAACAACTTAACTTTAACGCCACTGAATTTGTTCCATCAATTGAAGTAAAACACATAACAACTAAAGTCACACAGCCAGCTGTGATGCCTAAAGTCACACATTTACCTGACATAAAACATACCCCAGATCCTTCTTACATGCTCCAACGTTATCTAATGACCCCTGATGATCCTGTGACCAACGTTACACAAGCTGACGTATCACAAAATTACAATGTGTTGGATATAATGAGAAAACAAAATGAAATTACAACACTCATGATGCAACAACAAGGCCTCTCAGCACTCCTGTAAGGAAGTGGGCCAAACTGGCCGAATAAGTGGCAGAAATAAACTCAGCAGTCCAGGTATTCCTTCATGAAGAGTAATTTATTTATCCATCAAGCTTTTGTCCTAAAAAGTTAACACAAATTTTCCTTTTCCTCTGTTCCTCTTTTTCCTCCAGAGCTATCCAACCTAACTGAATAAATACCCTTGTAGAAACACCTGCTCGGATTTAGGCTAAACCCGTTTCCTTAAATTACCCACACCTGTAGCTCTGGAGTACTGGGTTGGCCACTCCCAATCTCCTAGCCTGTAATATGGGTACAAACACAGCACAGTGTCAAACAGGAGCACATCAGATGCAAAACAGAAAAAAGAAATAAAGTCCAAACAAACAGGGATAAGTGGTGAACTACAGGCTCACTCACTTTGTCATAACACCCCAAAAAGGAAACTCCCATTTTTGATGGTAATCCACTCAAACATCATTCATTTACTAAAGCTTTCGAAAATGGAGTCGAACAAAACACCAATATCAACTGTGACAGACTTTATTTCCTTGAACAGTACACCAGAGGGCATGCAAAGGAGCTGTCGGCATATGGAGTCAGACAGAGGATATGTGAAGGGAAAAGCTCTGTCGAGAGAGCACTATGGCAATGAGCAAAAGGTGGCAGCAGCATACATGGAAAGAGCTCTTTTGTGGCCCACTATTAAACCAGAGGATGTGAAGGCCCTCCAGGAGTACAGCCTCTTTCTGCGCAGATGTTGTAATGCCATGGAAGATGTGTAGTATTGAAGTGATCTGGATACACCCACATTTATGTTGGAGATCATCAAAAAACTGCCATACAAACTCCGAGACCGCTGGAGGTGTCACGCATGCAACCTGCAGAAAAGGTACAGCAGAAGAGCAAAGTTTATGGATATTGACAACTTTGTGGAAAAACAGGTGAAAATCTTGACAGACCCTGTGTTTGGTAACACCCAGGACTAGTTCTGCTACATCATCCATCAGATAAAACACAAACCTCATCCTCACTCCAGCGTTAGAGGAACCAGCTTTGCCACCACAGTGGATCGTGTGGAGAGGACAGCCCAACCTGTGAACAAGGCCAAGGACATGAAATTACCAGCCATGAAGATCTGTCCCTGTTGCAGTGGAAGACACACATTGGATGTGTGTGCTCGGTTGGAAAAAATGGCACACAAGGAGAAAATAGACTCCCTGAAGGAAAATGGTGCTTGTTTTGGAAGCTTGTGTATAGGACATATCAGCAAATATTGCCAAAGGAAGATTTCCTGCTCAAAGTGTGGCCAAAAACATCCAACAGTGCTTCATGAGGACAATGTGGCAATAGCAGAAACGGCTGAGAGAAGCGTCCAGGTGACAGTGGACAACACCTTGGTATCCAGTAGGCTTACAGGGGCTGGAGAGATGGATTGTAAGCTTCCTATCATGCCAGTCCAAGTGAAAGCGAAGAAGGGCAATAAAATCATTCTCACGTCTTTCTGGACCAGGGAAGTACAGCAGTGTTCTGTACTGAGAGTTTGAAGCAGAAGCTCAATTTGTCTGGGAATAGAGCCAACATTCTTCTACGGACCATGGGGCAGGAGAAGGTGGTCAGTAGCTAGATCATGCCAGAGCTGGAAGTGGCAGCACTTGAAGACGACTCTTCATTGAGTTATCAAAAGCATACACTCAGTTGTCAATGCCAGTCCACAAATCAAACATACCCATGAACAAGGATCTGACAAGGTGGCCATATTGAAAACACCTCTCCTTACCACAGATAAAGGCTGGAATTGAGTTGCTGATTAAAAACTAATGTTCCACGAGCCATGGAACCACTGGAAGTCATCCGCAGTGAACACAATGGACCCTACGCCGTAAGGATGGTCCTTGGCTGGACAGTAAATGGACCACTGACAGGAAACAGTGGAGATAATTACTGTGGGCAGCCAGTAACTGTGAACCGGGTGTCCATTATAAATTTGGATGGACTGTGGCAACAGCAATTTAAGATGGATTTTCCAGAATCTGCAGTTGAGGAACAGGTGGGTCTGTCCAGAAAAGAGCTGAGGTTCATGGACATGGTCACAAAGTCATAAAAACACGTCAATGGTCATTATCAGATCTCTTTGCCTTTGAAAAATCCAAACATCAGCATGACAAACAACAGGAAAGTGGTAGTACAGCGCCTACACCAACTAAAGAGGAGGCTCCAGAGGGACCCAGTGTTGCACATGTATTATAACACTTTCATTAAAGATCTGCTTGAGAAAGGTTATGATGAAAGACTTCCTGGGGCAGAGCTGGGAAGGAGAGATGGCAGGATTTGGTACATACTGCACCATGGTGTCCATCATCCGACAAAGGAAAAACTCAGAGTTGTGTTTGATTGTGGAGCTAGTTACAAAGGACAATATCTAAACGAAGAGCTATTGAAAGGACCTGATCAAACCAGCTTACTAATTAGAGTTTTGACTAGGTTCAGGAGGGAACCTGTGGTCTGCATGGCTGACATAGAAGCCATGTTTCACCAAGTGCGAGTGCCCCCAGAAGATGCCGACCTGCTGCAATTCCTCTGGTGGCCACAAGGAGACCTGAGCCAAACACCATGTGAATATAGGATGAAGGTGCACTTTTTCGGAGCTACATCCTCTACTAGCTGCACCAACTTTTCCCTCAAGAAATGTGCACAGGATTTTGAGTACAAGGAGGAGACAGTGGAGGAGTTGCAACACTGCTTTAATATGGATAACTGTTTGGTGTCAGTTGCAACAAAGGAGGAGACACTGACCCTCAGTCATGAGCTCATGTCTTTGTGTGCTAAAGGGGGATTCTGTTTGACCAAGTAACACAGTAATAGATCCGAGGTGCTCAAGGCCATCCCAGAGTCCCACAGAGCTAAATGCGAGAGACTGTTAGATCTTGAGCAGGAATTTGTGCCCATTAAAAGAGTGTTGGGTGTGGAGTGGTGTATAAAGTCAGATGCCTCTGAGTTGGCAGACAGGAAGTCCCTGGAGGCAGCTCAGAAGTGTTCAGGCCGAGCTGTTCCTCAGGCGGAGATGAAGACCCATCCGCTGGAAGTCCTCAAGGACGACGCTGGTGAGGTAGATGATGATAAAGAAGAGAAAAGAAGGCTCCTGCAGCAGCTCCAGGAGAAGTCATCTGAAGTTGCTTGACTGGAGAAAGTACTGAGAGAACAGCCGATGACTGTCAAAGCCGACTCGCATCAGAGAGATGAGCTGCAGGAGGCTTTGGCTGCCCTGCAGAAGGAGAGGAGACAGAGAGAGGACACAGTTGTTGCTTTGGAGTACCAGACTCTTGGCAAAGAGGAGGCTCTGGCCTCGTTGCACGAGGAGAAGAAAGCAAAGGAGTAGGCCATCAACACTCTTGAGGAGCTGAGGTGACTTAAAGAGTAGATGGTAGCATTTCTTGAGAGGAGAGAAGAGACAAAGAAAAAGCTCTGGTAGCTCTTGAAACTGAGAGGAGAGCCAAGGAGGAGGCTGTAGCTGCTCTGGAGCAAGAAAAGAACAGCAAAGAGGATGAGGAGAAGGAGGAAGAGGTCTGCAGGCTGCAGGAACAGGGAGAAGGTGATGAACTCAGACAGATGAAGGACCAACTGTAGGCTGTAGAGTATCAGGTGATGATGATGCACAGCGCTGAGCAGTCTATGCAGGCCCAGCTAAAAGTTGAAGCCATTATTAGTACAAGACCCATCACCAAGGCCTCTACGAATCCTAATGACCTGGAAGTACTAACACTGAACCATCTGCTACTGCTTAAAACTCAGCCTTCATTACCACCAGGGGAGTTCCAAGCAGCAGACCTGTACTCACAAAGAAGGTGGAGATGAAGTTCAGTATATATCTGATCTCTTTTGGAAACGCTGAACAAAGGAGTACCTGCCTCTGTTACAGGAACGACAGAGATGGACTGCAGTCCAGAGAAATCTTGTCGCAGGAGATCTAGTTCTGCTTATGGACAGTACAGCACCTCGTAATTCCTGGATTATGGGATGTATATTGCAAACCTTTCCGGACCGCAATGGATTTGTTCGTCAAATTCATTAAATTAAGACTAAAACCAGCTGTTTGGACAGACCCATCTCCAAGGTCTGTTTGTTGCTGGAAGCAGAGGAGGGAGCATAAGAATGTTGCTGACCTCTACAGAGACTCTTCAGAGATTGTTTTTCCAGACTTGAGGTGGACATTGCACTAGCTAGTCAGTTGTAGAAATGATCAGATATTTGGAGAATATTTTTGTTTATGGACTTTAGCAATTTAACAGACATTTTGCAGTTAAAATTAATAGGATTTATGTCTCCTATTGTGTTTTGAAATATGATTTATTATGTGAGACCTAATAAATAGGGGCTGGTGTGTAGGAGACACATACAGGTGAAGAAGATGTGCATGGTGCGCTTGAGTGAGTGTGTGTGTGTTGCGGAACAGATTAGATCGATTCACCCCACAAGTTGACCATGTTTGATTCCTTATTCTACTAACTAACACAGGAATCCTACTGGGTCCAGCCCTGTATTTCTTGCTAGATGGTGGTCGCAGGGGGCCGGACCGGAATAGAGACATCAATTAAAAAACTTGGGTGATGTGGAGAAGAGGGTCTGGTGAGGGGGGAGAGCTGGGAGTTGATCGCCTCTCTGCTGTGTCCTTCACTCTTATCTGTACACTCATGTTTGGGTTTGCCATCCCAACAGCATGACACAAGTGTGCACCAAGAAATCTGCATTCAGTTAGATTTGATTTTAGATCTGAGTCGCTCCTTACAGTTCCAAAAGATTTTGAAGTTACCAATGAACTTAATTAACCATAGGCAATACATGCATTTGAAAACCATGTGTTCAGGCCAAGAAGTCTACTGAAAAGTTCAATTCCTTTAACCGCTGTAGGAATGGGTCCTGAAATGTGAACATGGTGTGCTCCATCATGACACAGTCTCTCCAACAGCAGAGAAAAGTCTTTCTTCAGGATCTCAGAGCCAGTTTTCCTCCTCAAAATATCAAAAGACCCCGTGTGGACAATAATCTTCATACCATCTGGATGTGAAGATAGAATTGCCGGCAAGATCTCTATCAATTCCCTGATAGATGCGTAAAAAAATGTTAGATTTTCCGTCTATGCCATGCTCACATGCTGTGTTATAGAGTCTCCAGTCAGAATTGTGTCTATTTCTTTTTGTGTGGAGGCACCGATAGCTTCTCTAGTCCACCTGTTAGTGGAATTTTGGTCTCTCCTCCTGGTTTGGTTAGCCCTTGGCTGAGTTTTAGGGCTATTTCTCAAGTTTTTATTGATCCTTGCATCACAATCATAATCATTCATTTTAATACGAGTCAACATATCATATTTATTATGCAGTGAGACTTCAGGTGGTGGAGTGAGTGCTGGAGCAATAAATTTCCTGTTGGATTTACCTCTGCAACGAACATCAGACCAGGTTCTGGCTGGGGTTGATGACTTTGGTCTGGCACCAACACTGTACCAGTAGGAGAGATCAGTCTGACCATCCAGTTTGGGATTTTCCCCAGCTATTCCAGTGTCATTTGAACACATCCAAGGAAGTTTATCAACCAAGTCTGTGGCGGGAGGCTCCACATTCGACATGCCTTTGCAAATGAAGATTTGACTAAGTCCATTTGACAACTCAGTAGCTTGTACAGACGCTGTAATAAAGTCAATAAATTCGTCATTCACACGAATGCCTTGTAGCATTTCAATATTCTGCTCCAGCTGTGTTATCCTCAAAGAACGTTGCTCACACCCAGTGCAGCTCACTGTTACTGCAGGGTTAGGAGATATTATTCCACTACTTCTCTGATGGTTAAAAAAATATATTGTTCCAGTGATTTATAAGTGACCAAGAGTCTGTGTTCCTAAATTTCTTGCCGGTAAAGATAAGAAAAAATAAGAACAATGCAAGCAGAAGGGAGATAAAGCAGAAAGCGTCTGCATGGCAGCAAAGCAGCAAGCAATCAGTGACCAAAAAGCTCATTATTTAGAGGGTGGAGCAGTTTAGCAGACAGTGGTCTCCTTCCAGAGGGCAAGAGTGTGAACAGTTCGTGTGCAAGATGGGTGGGGTCGGGGAGGATGCAGGTGGCTCTTTAACTGCATCGGACAGTGTAGATGTCCCCTGTAGATGGTAAGCTGCATGTGATAGTCCTCTAAGAAGACTTTACCACTCTCTGCAACACATCCATCTCTGCCACAGTTCAGTTTCTATAACAAACTGTGATGCATTAGGACAGAAAACCCACTACATAGGTGAAAAAGGACTTGAGGATGTCAGCATTCAGTCCTCACCTCTTCAGGCTCTTTTTCTCTTCTGGACTATCTTGAGGGTGTTGGTCAGGTCATCCCCAAGGTACTTAATGAGGGAACCATCTCCACAGCTGCTCCTTCTATGTAGAGGGGTAAGATGTAGGTGTCAGCTCTGGGAGGTGTAGGTAAGGTAAAACACACAGGCGAAGATTTTGACTTTTAGGATGCTTGTGCCTTATTATTATATGCAAAAAAACGAATAATAGTAATATATACAATATGTACAATGTGCAGAAAAATTATTTGTTCAGAGGGTTTAACTCCTCCCCACTTTACAGCCGGAGCTGATACCTACATCTTCTGTTACTAGCCTAGAACACTCTTCTTCTATTTTAGCAATTTCTATTCATGCTACAAAGGAATTCAGGGTGTCAGACAGTGCTGGGTCCTTCGTACACTGGGCTTCAATCTTCTTGTAGTCAGTGATGCACCTGATGCCCCTCCATGTGCCTCTTTCACATGCTATTGCATTACCATCTCTAAATGGAGCTTCCCAGGTTCTCAACGGGGAGCGCATCTCTGCATTTAGCCAAGGTTTCTGGTTTGGCTAGATGGTGATGCTCTTGGAAGTGGTTGCATCCTCTGTACTTCCTGATGTAATTTAGGACTTATGATGTGTACTCATCCAAGTCCACACTACTCCCTGATATTGCAGCATTACTGAAGATCTGCCAGTCTGTTGTTTCAAAGCAGTCCTGGAGTACAGCCCCAGCACTGTCAGGCCACACAGAGATAGTCATTCCGACTTGGTTCCCACTACTTCATACTGGGAAATATGCTGAAGCCAGCAGAAGTAAGATGTAGTCCAAGGTGCAGAGGTGGCAGTGGGGCTGCTCTGTATGCTGCTCATAGGTTTGTAAACACTGTGTCCATAGTGTTTTCACCCTAATTGGCAATGTTAATGTGATGGTGGAACATTGGGAGTGTTTCTTGCAGATTCAAAGGTTGAAATCCCCTGCCACCACATACAATGCTCCTGTGTGTTTACTGTCTAAGGACCCAATGCTATCCACTTTTGAGATGATATTAGATATTGGATTCCAGATTATTAATTTAATATCTTTAATCCAAAAAGAAAACTGGACTGGATAAGTTATGGTGTAAAAGCCAGAATGCATCGCCAATTAGTTTCACCAGCTAAAATGCATGTGATGCTAAAGTTCTGTATTATGGACCAAAAAACTATGCCCAAACACTTGACAATAACAATTTGTATGAGCATAATTTTGTATTTACATGAACAATACTTTCTTTACTCTTCCTGTGTTTAGAAAACAATACACGAATTAGTAATGGGAATCTTTAGGCACTTCATAATTAGATTGGATTATGATTGAGATGTCTGTGATGCAATTATAAAACAATTGTTTAGACATCTTTTTTCCTGTATGACGACGACTACGACTTTCCGAGTAGAAACACGTGACATAGTTTCTCATATATGTCCTGACAAATGACAAAAGAAGAAATTAATTAATATTTATTGGTTAATATAGGGAAACTTCTGTTACCACCACAAAGGAGCTAAACATGGTGTTGCATCAGATCCTAGCAGTCTAAGGTCGACCCTATTTCTATCAGAACTTCTACCTTTTAGCAATCATTTTCAACCTTACCAGAATTATATAATTGGCCAGGTGCAATTATGGAAACTATGGTGACCTGCCCCACTCCAACTTGGCTATCTACTTGGATCACCACATTTCTGAAATGAAAAAAAATATGGACAGAAAGGAAACAGTAGCACATCCTATCTTTCACCCACCATATGAAAGTGAAAGCTACAATTGCTACAGAGAAGAGGAGATCCCCAAACAAGTCAAGAGACAGACAGGAAGTTTGTGTTAAAGGACAAAAGTGAATGAGAAGAAAGTAATTAAGAGATCTTCAGTCAGACAGGCAGGCACAGAGCCAGCCAATGAAAAGTGGAAATGAGAAGAAATCACCCGCAGAGTGGAGAGGAAGACAGAGAAAGAAGATCTTCCTGACGTAGCTCAGCTGGAAAATAGATGAAAGAGGTTACAGCTGTATATGTGAGACCAAACAACACAAAAGTTTTATTGTCCTAGTTAAAAAGAGAAAACAAATCTCAAGCAGCTTTAAAATGTTTTCCATTTAGCATCAGATACATCTGAGTTTTAGTTAAGCTGAACTGTGCTGTTTGCATTCTCTTTATCAAAATAAGAGGAGAGAAAGTGAAGGGAAATGAAGTGACAAAGAGAGGGAGCCCTGGTAAGCTCAAGAATCAAAGTCTGGTTTACTGTCAATTCTGCAGCATGTACAGGACAAACAGAGAATTGAAATTACGTTTCTCTCAAACCTGGGTGCAATGAAAATGTAGCGATTGACAAAAATGAGACACAGATCTTAACGTTAAACAGGTGCATTTAATAGTGCACACTCCACACTGGTACAGCACACCACGTCTCTCCATCTCAATCTCAATTCTAGATCTTTTCTGTAAGTCCATCAGTTCCTACAACACCACTTAGTGGTGCAGAGTAACTGCATCAGAATTACAAGACACAACAGAAATACAAAAATATGAACTAATAACCAAAAAAAACACGAAAATACTGTCAAACTAAGTAAATAAAACATAATAAATATACAAGGCAAGGATGACAGCCTGGCTGAGTGAGATGTTGAACATGTCCGTGAAGACGTCTGTTAGCTCCCCGGCACAGTCCCTCAACACATGACCAAGTATAAGAACTAAAAGCTTTGAAAGCATTTGAGAGAAAATATATACTAGGAGTCAGGCAAGGAGGATAGAGACAAGAGCCCTAAGAGACAGAAACAGGGGAAGAGGTCAGAGACAGGAAAGAAATGTGGAGTAAATCCTGTATGATGGGCAATATATACAACGTACATCAGGTTGTTATAGGGATGGCCCTTTTACTACTCTATGCCCAGGGCCTCTGCATTTTTATTCTAACTGTGTAGGCAAGTTTGCATTCACAACTCCCTAAACCAACTGGACATTTTAAGCAAACAAGGCCATCCATAGAAGTTGAACTCCCACACACTAGTTTCTAATGCATAGGGTCCCCGTTGGATTTCATGCTTAGCCATTGTGTCTGTTATGGGTACACCATTATCTGTGTACGGGTGTTGCATTTTTGCAATTTCAAGTTCAGTCTTTTGCGTTTTAACTATTCAAAATGGTCCATTTCCACATCTTGATGCATCTTTAGATACCTTTGGAATATTTCATTCGGTAAGCCCAGAACTATACTGTATGCAATGCTTCCCAGTTTTCTTTGAAATGGTAAAGGTAGCATTATGCCTCTGATATCCTGCTGTTCTTAATCCATAGAGGTAACCAAATACTGATAGATTAGTCAGATTTGAACAGTTAATGTAGGAGAGACCGGGGACAGTTGCAACACGGGTCAGTTGTAACACTTGCAATTGCTCCAATCAGGGAGAAGTTAGGAATCATCTAATTCACTCTGCACATGTTCAGTTTAGTCCTTAGTCTGCATGTGACTAGTATGCTTTGAGGCATACACAATAACATGGACTATTCATTATTAATTATTGTACAGTTTGTCTATGCACATGTTTGCACGTTAAATTACAGTTGGCACGGAGTAAAGAGATACAGTCACACAAAAAATGTTTATTGTTTATTGAATGAAATACTAATAACTGATTTTTGTCTTGCAGAGACCTGTGAAAGACAACTATTAGTAGTCATAGACAGGAACACAGTGTGTAGATGAAGTGTTTAAAGGTAATAAATAGTGTAATGGTGTTTACTCATCAGATTCCCGCCAGGGCAATCAGGCAAATGGCTTCCAGATGGCCCTGGACACCATTTTATGGTTTGGGAGAGACCATGAGACCGGGGAGTTCAAAACATGATTGTTTGTATTGGTTTTGGAGCTTACTTTATTTTTTGGGTTATTAAATACATTAGGTGTGTAAATGTTTTTTAGGATTTAGTATGGATAGTTTTAGCAGAAGAGGTCTGTTTTTATAATTGGTAATTGACAATTGAAACACCTGTTGGAAGTGGTTCAGTTTATTAGATACACCTTATCCTTACCGCGACGGAGGGTCTAAGGACAGGGGATGTGCTGGGACAGTCCTTTTACTTGTGTGTTGTTTAACTGTACATTCATGTTGTTTATTACTGACTCTGTTTATTTACACCTCTTTCTGTAAAGTCCTCTGAGACAACT
>JBAMHW010010337.1:0-13451 GCA_037177495.1 Rhadinocentrus ornatus | reverse complement strand
TAATATAATATAATATAATATAATATAATATAATATAATATAATATAATATAATATAATATAATATAATATAATAAATAATAAATAACTTTTATATTTAACAAAAAAAATGATTAAGGTATACAAAAATCAACAAGAAAATAGCCTTAAAAAAGTCAAAGTATCAAAACTCTAGATTAAATAACAGAGCTACACTCCCTCTCCACAGTTACGCTCTGCCAGTGAAAGACGCTTAGTGCTCCCACCACAACGTGGTGCAAAATCTGCAGCTAGACTCTTTTCCTCTGTTGTTCCCCGGTGGTGGAACCATCCACCAAACTCCGTCCGAGCCACTTATCCACTTTTAAGAGCAAACTAAAGACTCGCTTTCCGCTTAACTCTTTTACTCGTCGGAATGAGTTAGAAAGATTGGTCCAGCTCTTTGGCTCAACTTAATACTGAATAAGCTGCATGCACTTACGCCCAAGATGATGTTGTGTGATGAAATCGTGATCTTGTATTTAACCAAAGGACTTAAAAAAATAAATAAATAAAAACATTGCCTCTAGCACTACATGACAGCACCTGGGTCCAACTGGACTCACAGCAGTCTGGCTACTACTTAATTATGATCCCGTCCTGTTTGAATTCTTGCTTGTGTTGTTTCTTACGGTCAGATAGAAGCCGCTTTGGATAAAAGCATCTGCCAAATGACCGTAGAATAGAATAGAATAGAACAAGAAGCTAACCGAAAAAAAACAAAGGGGAAACTGACATGGTGGCCCACAAACTTTCTGACTTCAAAATTGTCACTACAGAGGTCTACTCCACCCCGTTGCCACCTCTTTGTGAGCCATGAGAGACAAGCGAAGCTGCAGCTGAGTTAACTCAGAAATCAGAAAAAAGAAAGTTAAACCAACTAATTCAAACATGAAAACAGTATAAACTAAAATGTGTGCACTTTTTTCAGAGTACAGTGTTACGAAGGTGAAAACATGGCTTCAGTAAAGTTTGGACACAGACAGGCACTCCTCCGTCATTGCAAATCTGTTAATTACAGTACAGACCCCAGGGATCTGTTCCGCAGGGTGATAATGAGAGAATTTTAAACTGCGAGGACATTAGTCATCTCCACTTATCTCATTCAGCGTCCTTGGACTTTTCAACAAGCAGACTAGCCAATAGGACGAAAACTTAGATGAATCGGTGTCACTGAATTAAATTACTCCACTACACAAAGTTCTTGAACTGACGCTGCTTTTTGAGGTCAGGATTGGTATTCAGTGCTGCACCAAGGGGACATACAGGCTGCATGCACTGCAAACCAAAAACATCTGTCTTCAAACAGCATGATATAATCATAACAAAACAAAGATGTTCATGTAATCATTAGTTCTTTTTTTATTTCTTTTTTTTGTTTGTTTTACCCCTACCAGTGTCATGACATGCAGAACTGTGGTCTGTGCGCCCTGTTGTGCCAGACAGTTATCATCAGTTTTATTCAGGAAGAAAATCCCTCTCTTATATGACAGCACTCTTATTAATACTCAACTTTCAGTGTCTTCAGAAATTGATTTTTCCCTGAGTCTACATCAAGGATTTTGCCTCGGAGTAGTGATTCTCTGCTCGGTTCCACAAAGGACGACAACTCAGAGAGGTTTATGACCCGAATGCTCTGCAAGGCTGTCTTATATTCACACCAGATTTTACTGCTGACAATTAAACCCTCCAACAACCTTTTGTCGTAACTGTCACTGCCACTAATTCAAAGCTCCAACACAGCCAGGATGAGTTGTATCATCACAGGGAAGCGTGGACGATTCCACACAGCCGTAATTTATATGAGTCTTTTCGAAACTATTTGCATTTAAAATTAAGCAAAACTTTCCCATTCTTATAGGCTTATGGTCCATTGGAGTGTGTGTTAGTGTGTGTGTTCATGTGCTAAACTTCTTGTACAGTTGGTCGACTATGGGGGTTCATATTGCTTCGTTTTGTTTTTGCCCTACATTGCCCAAAAATATTAAATATTTTTATTCAATTCTTTTAGGCTGGCATAGATTTCTGTTTTTGCTTATATTTGTAAATTGTGTCCATCAATGTAAGATATGCAGAGTTTTTATTCTATTTATGTGTCATATACTATAAGTAGAATTGCCATTATATTTACAATAAAACCTTTGTAATTTTGTATTTGTTTGATTCATTCTTTCCTTTAATAATACCAATTGGTGTTTTATTAAACATTATTGGAGAGCCTGATTAGACACCTTCACAACAAGCTAGAACTTGGAAGGATCATTCTTTTGTGTAATCGGTCACAAAACAATATTCTCCTGTTGGTATTCACTTCTGTTTTTAATCCTTGTGCTGGTGTTCAGGTGTATGATTGGCACCTGATTGGGACACGATTGATAGACTTGTCAGTGGTGATCCAATATCTCCAGAATCTGTGACTTTACGTCATCCTCCAGGATTACAACGCTCTCCCCCACTGAGCCAGGATCATCAGAGTACCTCTAGGATTTGGAAGTCAAGAGGGAGGGAGTGGTTTGCTCTGAGTCCAGACCTCAACCCTGTTAAAGACCTGTGGGATCAGCTTGAGTGTGCTGTATGAGTGACCATTTGTGGGCACACGTTTGGCTCATTCAGCAGAAGCACAGTCCTTACAAGTTCTACCTTGTTCTAAAGGTGATCACTCAGTCTTTCCAATGATGTTAAATAAAAATCCAACTGGAAGGAGAAACAATCGACCAAACCCAAATATCCTTACTTTTTGTGCTACGTTTACATACACAATGATGAAGAGTCAAACAAAATGTTCCAGTAATGAGTTTGAAGCATCATGTTTGCATCGGTCTTTACAAAGAAATCTAAGATCATCTGCAAAAGAGGATCCTTTAAAAATCCGTGTTTGGACAGTAATTGCAGCTCTTGATTTAGGGAAAAGGCCTGAAAGCAACATTTAAAAAGTTCTTTTTTTTTTTGTATTTTTAAAAAGAAGTTTGCTCATTTAAATAGATGCAGTAGCATCGTGCAGCTAGAGGAGAGCACAGCTTGAAGAACTTTTAATTGCTTCTGCTCAATATTTTACTATGAGAATTTCCAAAGCATCAGTGGAATCTTAGTCACAAATATCCAGCTGACAGAATACTTCCAGCCGGGTTTTACTTGATGTTTATATTTGTAAGTTTGTAACAAAACAAATCTCAGTAAAATGCATTGTTACCAGCAATACTTTAACCATAACTGACCAACCCTCTTAAAAATTAGTGATTTAGGTCAAATGTTTCATGCTTTTTACCTGCTTGTTACACCTTTTCTTTTCTTTCACTCCCTTTGCAACATTATTGTCCTTTTCCCATTGTTGGCATACTATTATTATACATCCGTTGTCTAAAAATTCTAAAAGCTCACATTTGTTGGTCACAACAGGCCTAAGTGCAAGCGTCTGGCACTCAGTCGAGTTTCAAATGGGTTTTCAAAAGTCTCATGGCAACAGCCTCATCTACTGCATCCCCAAAAATATTTGCCAAATGCTGCCAGCTACTTATTATGCAGATACTCAGTTCAAAGGACCTCACTTCTCTGCACCTGAAACCTAAAGCATACCAACTCAAGGTTGTCTTTGAGTAGTGTAGTTTAGCCGGAGTGCAGCTTTCAGGGCTGCCAGCACAGCGAGGGGAAAAGTTCATTGATTTATTCAAGGTTCACACAATCCATGCTAAAGCAGTTTTATTTATAATTCAGGGAAATCTTTGTTTCCCTAATTGCAATGCACAAGTTTCACTTTCCAGTGTAATTCAGAGGTTTGTTTCGGGAGGTGGAGATAATTATCTTCGGTTTACTAGTTCTAGAGCAGAGGTGCCCAAGTCCAGTCTTTAAGATCTACCCTGCAACTTTTAGATGCATCCTTTCTCCAACACACCTGATCAAACTAATGGCTCGTTACCAGGCCTCTGCAGAGCTGAATGACATGGAATTTTCCACCAACATTTCAAGGAAGTTTTATTACCCAGAATGGGCAGATGGCTGCAGCTGACAAGGAAGAGCAGATGAGCTGCCAACGTCTGAGTCCATTTTTTATTTTTTTTTACTTTTCCCCAAATTTGTTTGAGTGTGTGCCCTACATTCAGCTCTGCCAGCTTGTCGGCCATTCTTCCATACTCACTGTTGTTTCGAGTTAAGGAGCCGAAGTCCCACTGAATGAAGTACTTGGCAAATACATTTAAAAGAGCCTGGACCTCATCATTTGTGCACTTCTCAAACCTTTTCTTTTTTGGCTCCTTTTTCCAAAAAATGAAAACATGGACTTAAAGGGGCAACATGCGAAATTTTTTTACTGCAAGGTTTGCTGCCTGTAGACCAAAACAATGTGTGATGAGCCACCTTCCTCTACCTCTTCCTCCACCCCCACCTCACCTCATCTGCAACAAATGTTCAAAGTGCAAAGGCTCTGAGCAAAAGAATATCACCATTTTGTGGAACATGTCAAAGTAACTAATAAAGTTTATGTTGTTACCATAGACTGTATATAAAAGATGGACGGAGCCTCCGTGATGTCACCCGTAGGTTTATGAAGAGCTGAATTGAAGCTCATTGGGCGGTTCCCAGCATCCCCATCTTGGCAGCGTCACGCCTGTTGTCATTCCTGGAAAATCCAAACATGGGCAAGGAGAGGGGGACTGTGAAGGTGGGGGTGGATGATTGACACCCATCAAACTCAGAGTTGCCTGTAGCTAAGAGCTAACCGAGCTAACCTGGAGCTAACAGTAGCTAACCAGCTAACAGAGGTAGGCAGGCTAAAGCTAAGGTGCGCTGTTAGCTGGCTAAAGACCACGGTTGTGCTACACTCTTCCTTCTCACTGCAGATATTGGATACATGTCAATTAAAAGGACACTCCACTAATTATGCCGAATTTCAAGATTAAATAACATTCAAACAGAAAGAAAAAAATTCACCCCTCTCACAGTTGTCATGAAGGTAAACTTGACCTATTACTCCAAAATGTTGGGTTTTTTTTTGTACCAGGCTTTAAACATGTTTATTTCTAGTGTAAAGTAGTTTTTTTTAACATTGGAGTCTATGGGGATTGACTCTGTTTTGGAGCCATGCCCCTAGCAATCTTTTGCAGTTCTGCATAGGCTCCACATTTTACCAGCATCTGGTTTCCGCTTGGTTGTTACTCACTGTCCAGGAGAAGAGCTACAGTAGCTCCAAGTTAAATTGTAGCCTCTTTAACTCTCACAGTGTTCTCCACTTTGGAAATACAAGCCCAATGTTAATCCATTTTATGTTCTTCATCTAACAACTTCTTCTCCAACGGTTTCGTTTTCAGAGGTAATGCTGGATCCTTAGGTGAACATTTTGTTCAGCTCTCCTCCATTTTGCTTCAAAATTATGAGGTGCCATTGGTCGCTTGCTCCAGCCTTTTATAAGGAGAGACGACAAAGGACTCTGAGAGGAGAGAGGAAGGCACCGATTGACATGAACACAAAGAGACGGAAAATTATTCATTTCTGCTTAATACCCTTTAGGTTTGTAGAAGTACAATAAACATTTCGCTGCACGCAGGCCTAAACATACAGTGAACAGAAGTGCGGAATTCTGATAGTATGTTCCACCAATCAGTATTTTCAGCGCACAGCCTCGTCTCTCAAGAACTCCAGGGATTTGTTTATTTTAATTTTTTTTTATTTTACCAGGGTTATGTTGAAGGTAATACACCTAGGATTTTTAAATTTCTGGGTAAAAATGAAAAAGTTCCATCCATCCATCCATTATCTGCCGCTTATCCGGAGTCGGGTCGCGGGGGCAGCTGCCCAAGCAGGGAAACCCAGACTTCCTTCTCCCCGGCCACTGAACTGAAAAAGTTCCCTGCAGTGGAAAAGGGGCAGTATAGCAAAGCTGTACTGCTGGTTTGTTTTCCATTTTTTTTTAACCAGAAAAAGCTTTAATGTGTCTGCATTTTAACCAATGGCCATTTTTCTAAGCCTAACCAAACCTAACCTGTTTTTCTTTTTCTCAACCCAACCAAATAAACTTCTTGGCTAAACCCGAGTAACTGAAAATTTATTGTCATAAAAGTGAGAAATAAATAGACAGCAAAGTAGAATTTTTTTCTCTCAGCTTTTAGCAGGTGTAACAGGCTTTAGCAAGTTTTATTCACTATATTCAAATGCCACATTTTCTAATTTAAAGCAAAACACAAGATAATTCAGTTTCACCTCAAGGAACTTTATTAACATTGGCAACATAACCACAAAATCTAAGAAAAAAGTTAGAACCCCAACAGAGATAAATTGGGATGATCCAAACATATCCAGCATGCGCAGCAGCGATCAGGTGGCTGGAGAACATCAGTGTGGGTGTCCAAGGTAGAGGTTGGTTGGTATAAGGGCAGCTGATTGATAAAATAACTGATCCCTTGATTATTTGGTTCATTTAATGAGTCGGAAAGCGGACTGTGTATCCCGTGCTTGGAGCTGTTAACTCTATTAAGAGCAGTAATGTTGTGTAATGATGTAATAAAGGTGTTTTTTTTCCTGTCAGAGTACAGCAGCAGGGTGTTGACACTGAGCTGCATTAACATAATGAAGGGGCACGTAGTGTTGTGAGGGCATATGCTGTCCATCTGAGCGGCTATGCTCAGAGTCTGCAATCAGGTTGACAGTGGAGAATGTGCTGGAAGGTTTGTGCTGCTTGTTTCTCTGAGGAAAAATCTGATCATTTCTGCTTGTGAACTAGAACATTTGTTTCTGTAATAGCTCCGGTTTCCAAAGTCTGTGGGGGATACATAAGTTGCTGTAAAACTGATTAAACATTGCAATGGGCATTAGAAGTATATGGCATTATATTCAAATTTTACTTGCTTTTCTATCTTCCGTTGTCTGACTTTGCTGTCTTTATATGAAATATCAAACCCTTTTCTTTTTTATCTGTTTTGTCTCCAGTGTCCTAGGTTCTTTTTTATCGGTTAAAATCACAGTTTTTGTTGCAGGACTGATGAATATTTGCAGACTTTGACTTTAGGGGTATCGCTCCAATCGGCTGCAAGGACAGAGAGCTATCTGATAAATGTGTCAACATTCAAGGCAATCGTAGTATGGTGAAGAGACAACCTTTGCACTTATCTTTTGAGTTGATATTATCTACATAAAACAACTTTTATTTATTTATTTTTGGCCAGTAATTAAATAAATTGTAGGGCTAAATTCGTGTCTTTCTGTGACACGCTGATTTTGTTAAAACATGTCAGCATTCAGATGTTCGTAAGAGTTTGCCCAAGGAAAAGGTGCGCAGATTTTCATGAATATCAAAATCGTAGAAAAAGTTTGCAAGTAGGACTTAAGAACAAATTTGTCCATAAGAGCGGTCAGTGAATGAGGTCCAGTCTTCTTGTTAGGCATTAGTCCCACCTTTCTTTATTTCTGTGAGGGATAGTTGACACATCAGCCATGAGCGGTCAAATGTGGTAACATCGGTATGTTTGGCTGGTCGGTTGTTAATATGCAGTCATCAACTGTCTTTTTCTTTCTAAACTGCAGAAGGTGCAGTTCAGGTTCAGTCTCAGTGCCAGCATTGTCAATTCATGAAGAAAGTAAGCCAGTATTGCCAAGCTCAGTGAATAGAAGGAAAAAAAAGTGATGTTATATTAACTTTTAAACAATCTTTTTTGTCTGAAGACATTAAAGTTAGTCACAGACAGCACCGGTTCTACTTTGCTGAAGATTATTAATCTCCTGTGAAATGGAAACAAAAGTTTGTCTTCCTCATTTGCAGCTTTATGAACTGAGATATGAGATGCAGTGCAGCAGCTGCAGGATTGCTCCCAATTTAAAGTTCAGAAGAATGCCAAATAATGCCTGCAGTTGTGATTGGCAGATGGTTAAAAAGTCTCTTATCTTCCGATACAGGATACATAATCACAAAGGGATGCTCATATCACCCCATCTCACAGGCTGTTCTGTCTGCAAAGCTCTTTAAAGGTAGCTATCAGGCTATTAATCACAGGCAGAACGGTGCTGTAGCTGCAGCATGGTTGCTAATACATCTAGTACATACATCTTCCTTCACACTGGAGGTGTATCAGCTCTAGGTTCACTCGCATCACTTAACCCAGCTCCAACCCTCTATTTCAGTATCTCTGCTTTTCTTTTCACCCAGCTATTATTGAAGAGAACATTCACACTTTATCCTATTTGTGGGTAATGTCAGGGGCACCATTTACATTCATAAACTAGTCTGTTGCTCAACAGTAATGTGGTTTGACTCAGTGTATTTATATACACAGCATTTAGAATATGAGTAAGCTCAGGGTCTAATTATGCAAAGCCCTTCTTTGATGTATAAAATATTACCATATTTTTTAAACCTGCATTTAACCTTGCTGCAGTGTCAGACCAAATAATTCAGCTGTTGCATGTGTCAATCTTACAGTGTTTAACATGCTTGCTTGGAAATGATCCTCCTCCCGAAAAAAAACCCTCTACTCACAGACATCCGAGTCCAAACTTCCATATTGTGATAGATTATGTTTAAGGTCCCTGAATTATGCATGTCTGGCATTCCTATTTCTTTGTCCTTACACTCAGAACCAGTTTACTTCATATTTATTTAATTTCTGTGGACTTGCACAACCGACACTCTATTCAAACATGGGATACATGAGGCAGCTATGGAATTAAGACACTACTCAAACCTCTGTTTTTTAAATAAATAAATTGTTAGATTGCCAATATGTCTTGTTTCTTCAGACTTCAATCATCCAATCCCATAAATCACACCAAACAAAAATCAGTAGTTGTTGGGCATTGTTGTTGGGATGTTTTTCACACATACTAAACTCTGCTCGTCCCACAAATGCACTTTGATTACAAATGTGGCACCATTTAGGAAAATAAACAGGCTTTTCAGCAGTAAAAGATTTATTGCCAAGAAAAAGTGTGACAACGAAGAAAAAGTCCACCCAAATCACACTTCCTTACTTTTGTACAAAGTGTGTCTATAAATCGATGATAACAAGACAACATATTCTCTGCGTTATTACTGCTGCATGTTGTTTTTATGTGTCCAGACATGTTTGCAGGACCTTCTAGTTGGTGCTTGTGGTTCTACCGGACTCGCAGCATGTTGGATGGGTCACTAAAGCAGCTCTGCTCTGCCCTGCTAACAATATGTGGATATTCTGTTTGACAGAAGCTACAACAGCGAGCACAAACTGGATAATTGGACAGGAAGTCAGACACAAGAACACAATACAGAATATTGTCAGTTATCAAAAGATACCACCTTTCGTTGACTCCTGATTAACTGTGGGTAACAAGAGGTTCAGCAGTTGGGAAACAAACGGCTCTAAATGATACCAGATATTCATTTTGAGAAGGACATCAGAGAGGACAATGGGAGGAAATTCTTCACAGGAGTTTTGAAGTACATGACTGATTAAATTATTAAATCTGCTAAAAACAAGGGGGAAGACCACCAACCTTTTCCTCAGTTTTTATTAAAACCAGAACGCATAGAACATTGTACCAAAATTAGCCTTCTTTTCTTCTGTTCTTTTCTTTATGAATAGATTCTTCCAAAACATGTTCACTGGAAGGGGAGGCTTTGGTATCATTAAAGCTGCATAATATTGGCAGAAAGGTTAACACACTCAGTATAAGAACATTTAACCTCAGGAAATGTTATGCACTATCGTTACCACGCTGATGTGGAAAATATTGACTCTTTGTTGTTGCTCTTCATCAAAACTTCCACTGCATGGCAACGACAGATTTCCTCACTGTCAGGGACCAAGCAGTAAAGCAATGAGGACACATAGTAAATTAAAGTAATTAAAAAAAACTGGGGTTTTATTGACCCAAAATAATCCAAAAGAATGATTAAACTAGCTGGCTGATAAAAGAGGTCAACTAAATTTAACGATACTCAAAAGCGTAGCTTAAACAAATCAAATTCAACTGAGGAAAAACTGACCTCACACAATGACACAATGAGGGTAACTTATAGTGGTTTGGCCAAACCAAATAACACACACAGGGGAAAACATGGACAACAATAACTAGACAACGATTTAAACTAACTAAACTTGAAACCTGATCCAGCAGCACATGGTAGAGGCTGACGAGCCGGCGCCCAGATTTAAGGCTCCTCAGCCCTTTGCCACGCCTTTCATCAACCAGGAAATCCAGCTTGCCCCACCACGGTAACTCAAAAGAAGAAAAAACACGTGAAAGCACAAGTGTGCACTCCAAATCACCAATGCAACGTGAAGCATTAATACAACTACTGTTTATTAATAATCTTCAAATAAAGGTATAGTGAAATTGTGACGAACATTACCATTGAGGGGCTTAAGCCATCACACTTACATGAATGAAAGGATTCACATAACTTTGTGTCAACTAAAATGTCTTTAGTTTTTGTTAAACAAAAGCCTAACCCACATGGGTTTACAGTAATGTTTGAGTTAGAGAGGCTTAAAAAAACAACTTATCTGATTATTTATTTTTTTTAAAGAGTGTGCAGACCTCAATCACAGCCCAGTGCAGCCCAGCAACAGAATACTTTAAATACCTTCCTAAATGTAGTGTTTG
Organism: Rhadinocentrus ornatus; assembly: GCA_037177495.1. Taxonomy (NCBI): domain Eukaryota; kingdom Metazoa; phylum Chordata; class Actinopteri; order Atheriniformes; family Melanotaeniidae; genus Rhadinocentrus; species Rhadinocentrus ornatus. Next base: position 2,871 of record JBAMHW010010337.1, on the reverse strand, counting down.
ATGTCGTTTTAATGCTTTGTTTGGTGACAGAACTGCTGTTCTCCTGGGTTTCTTTTCAGGGGATGAGATTCAGTGTTTAATTTTTTTCTTTTTATTTATTTTTTTTCTGAATTAATTATCAAGAAATGCATTTCCTCAAACCGTTGTCTATTCAGGTCTTAATTAGAGACACGGAGCTGCTCTGAGCTTCACACCTAAATGCCTGTGTTCAAACAACAAACCCAGTGGCAGCAGTGTAATCTATATAATCTGTAAAAGATACAATTCAGTATGTGCTTGCTTTTCTTTTTGGACCATAAACAAGTGGTGAATGTGGATTTTTCTAATTAATTTCTTTGAAAATACATGAATTAACCATCATAAGGTTGCTAATCAAGACAATCTCGCTGGAAAAGTGTGTGTATCAGACTGAGAAATTGGCTTGCACTGAGCTTTAATTATTTAGATGCGAGATGTGCCAAACATCTCAAAACTGTCAAGACCCCTCAGATTGATTTTTATGATAATGAAAAATGTTACATAACTCTCCAGATGAGCCACATCAATGTTTTACATATTTAGCATCACTGAATCATGTCTCCATGCATCTCTTCTAATGTGTAAAAATCCTCTCTGGCCTTTCCTGTGAAACTGTTGTTTATTCAGTGCAGCAAAATTAACATGATGTTAAATAAGATTCCAGTGTTCAATAACTCCTTTTGAAAAACTTACGTGTGAACAGGCTTAAAATGTACTTTAATTTTAAAGCATATTTACACTAAAATACTCACAAATGTCTGCCTCAAGCCACATATACTGCTAAAACAATTCACAAAAGACAAATTTGAAAAAGTACAAGTGTGGCACTTACTGTAATCACAGGTGCTTCGACCTATGAGTCACAAACGCAACCTTTGGTAATGACTTCATGTAAGTTTTTTCTCACTTTCAGACTAGTTTCTTGTTCAAGATGGAATATTTTCTTTTACATATTTAGCTTTACATAAACAATAGGAGAGTGGCCTTTAATGCCTTTAAACTATTTTTTCAGTAACTAGTAGGTCTTTGGTCCAATTGGCTGTAAAAGATAACGACACTTACATTACCAGCAACCTACAGCTTATGATGCGTTGTTGGGCCTCTGGAACACACTGACAACACTGGATGTTCAGTTAATCAGCAATCTGCTTAAACATGGATTAGATTCACTAACAACCAGCTATCTAATTTCTCCATTAGTTATAAGGTCACCATTTTGGATTCTTCTTGATCTTAGTGGCATAATACTGACTAAATTACTAGTTAAAACATATTTTAAAAGCACAATCTAATTTGTAAAGCTCAAAACCTTTTAGTAACAGCATACATTCAAGTAGTCATATTGTTAATCCTAAAGGAATTTTTTATTTTATTATTAATAATTACAATTACTAAATAAAAAGAAAAAAAATCATTATAGTCACCATTTTAAAGCTATAACCACTAGCAGGAATAACTAGTAATATATAGCCTCTGACTGAAGACGCATACATAAAGCAGTGTTATGTAGAGGCTGTGTACTGAAATCCATTATGTCAATAATGTTTCACAGATTAAGCAACATTTCTCTTTCTGCATTTGATGAGACTGATTTCAACTTGTATAGTCAACAAACTTAGTTCCCAGGGAAACATCTTGGGCAATTTATTAACTCAAACTGATTATAATTGATTGGTTAACATGTGTAAGCTTTTACATGTTACTAGATTACTACTAAGTCAGAAACCTGAGACTTCAGTCAGTGGAAGTCACTTATTATCTTCATGATGTTCACTCCAACCCATCCTCTCCTACTCACTGCAGGGGCAGCAGAGCTCATTCGCCAACATTCAGGTTGTAAAAGCATTTTAATAGATCATTCCTTTTTGCTTCACTTTTCCAGCAGCAGCTCACCTGTGTGCAACAAGAAAAAACACTACACCACACTCATTCTTATAAATTCAGCCAAGCATACTGCTCTTTCTGCACTTCAGCCTGCTTTCCACTGCACTGCCATCTGCACATAAGTTTCCTATTATATTGCATAGCCATCTCTAGACATTTTGAAATTTATAGAATACTTGGATTGTTGTTATTTTAAGATTATAAAATCAAAGCAGATTAAATTTAATCTGGTTTACAGCTGCTGTGACGACACTATTTTCATCATGTGCTGATATATACTTCCATCTCATCAGTGTTACTAGTTTGGTCTTGAGGCACTCAAGTGCATCAAAAAGCTAGCCAGTGGTGACACTAGTAGCTCCTGTTGTGCACTTATACTTTAATCGAAGCTCGTTGTACCAACCAGTCATAACATTGACATTTTACAAAGATATAGATTAAATGTTTGTACCTTAAATGTGCCTTAAAAGCCACATCCTAACCATAGCTTTGAAGTCTCCTCTCATGTAATAATATTGTGCACAGACTTGTAGCTGACGAGATAAACTGTGCTGAGGGAGTGTGGCATACAAACACCTGAGATGGATTTGTTTGTTATCTATGCTGGAGTCACATAACAGTAATTGTTGGAGCTCAAACGTAAAAGCAAAAATCTATCTCAGCGTGCTAAATGCTGCCTGAAAGCAAAGTGGCTTTACACTTTACTGCTGAGGCAAATGGAAAGTTAACACATTGTTTCACTGAAGTCAAACTCATATAAGCACCAAAGGTGTAAACAAGTGTTTCATTTTTTCATTAGTCTAAATATTAACAGCACATCATGGTAATAATTAATATAGAGTATAGAACAGTCTGATGTATCAGTAGTTGTATCCGAGTGTAGTGATTTCCATCATAAACATTACAAATGTTTGGGATGAAAATATTAATTTTAATAATTACATAAAATTATGAATTATTAATTACCTC
>JBAMHW010010336.1:0-13454 GCA_037177495.1 Rhadinocentrus ornatus | reverse complement strand
TCTCTCTCTCTCCCCCCCTCTCTCTCTTTCTCTCACTCTCTCTCTCTCCCTCCCCTCTCTCTTTCTCTCTCTCTCTCTAGAAAGCAACAACAAAGCTTCCATGTACAGTATGAAACACACACACACCAGCCACTTTGGATACGCCTGCATTTATGCATGTACATGTACTCGTCAAAAAATGTGAATAATATGAAAAAGTTGATTTATTTCAGTATTTCCATTCAAGAGGTTTAACTTGTATAACGTAGAAAACAGCTAGCTGAAGCTCAAACTGAGCTCATACTTATCTCTTACGACCTCTTTCGTTGAGAGACAACGATTTTATTGTTTTTATTGTAAGTTTTTGTCTTTTACTTCTGTTTTAGTTGTTTAAAGTCTTTACACTTTATCTGTTACTGATGTATAGCACTTTGTTTCAGCTGGTTGTGTGAATGAACTTCTTTTTTTTTTTTCTTTTTTTTTAAGTTTGTGTGGGATGGTAAAGCTCAAATCATCTCAGACTAGTTTCATGAACATGACAATGAATTCACTGTACTCCAATGGCCGTCACATTCACCAAATCTCAATCCAACAGAGCACCTTAGGTATGTGGTGGAGCGGGATACTCTCATCATGGATGTGCAGCTAACTAATTTGCTGCAACGTGATGCTATCCTGTCAATATGGACCAAAAGCTCAGATAAATGTTTCCAGTACCTTGATTGATCTATGCCATGAGAATTAAGAAAACTCTAAAAGCAAGTTCTGAATTACCCAATTGAAAATTTCTAAACTATAACTTGCAGAGCATAGTTTAGTTTATGAAATGTCTTCCCCTAGCTTTAAAGTTTGGGAAAAGTCATTTACTGAGCAGCAAGCTACCAAAGTTCTGAGATTAAAAAAAAAAAGGGGGGGGGGGGGGTATTGAGAAAATGTAAGTCTTCTTTTTTTCTCTTCTTTAAGTTTTTAAAATAAAAATAGGAAATATTAAAAGGAGAGGCATTCTTTTTAGAAATCAGCTAAAGATTTGATTGGTACCAAAACACCAAACATGTTGAACTTTTGTGTGCAGGTACGTGAATGCACCACTAGAGGGAAGCTGCTGATGGAGAAAAAGGGAAGAACGAACTCCAAACCCTGGGACAGTCACATTTCAACTGCTTTTTGCATGAGATATTCTGTTTCTACAATTGTCACTTCGGATTGTTCATGTTTAGTTATGTGATTATTCTGGAAAAACTAAATCCCATAAATGTACATTTCTTAGACTGTGCATATTAAGACTGTTGCATATGCATATGAAATTACTATAGTTAAGTTTTTCAAGATTTATATTGATGAACCAAGCAAGACACACTTTACATCTGCATGCAGAAGACACTGAAGAATGTACCTAATAAAACAACAATATGATTATGCTCAAAAGACCTAAATACTGTACAGGACATTTACCTCTAACCTATATGGTCAGTGTAGAACAGTTTTTGAATTTAATATAATTTAATAGATCATTCAAATACATCTATCCTTTTGTATTCACACAACAATGGGGTTGTTGGATGTTCCAGCAGACCTTAACCAGGTGCCGATCTTCGCTTGATGACCAGCAGCTTATGAGCATGACTGGAACCAAATAACCAGGAGCAACCATTTGGGTCTGCCATTGCTGGAATTAGTCATGACAACTCTGCCTCCAGCTTTGCTGTTTTTAGGCTAGAGAATCCCTAAACACTCAGGGCACGTGCAATCTGAAACCCGATGAGGCACAGCAAACATCTCTCACCTTATTTCTTTCTAGAATACCATCAGTTTTTGATTTAGCTTCTGGACATTACAGTTTACAAAAGTCTATTTTTATTTCTCATGACATGCAAATATTTGCAAGTTTGTACTCCACAAAGACCCAGAGATGTCTGTCACAAGTAATCGTTGATATATTTTATCACATTTTGTTAATGTCTTTGATATCTGCACCACTTTATGAAGATAATAAAATACATTTGTTTGCATTTGGGTTACTCACATATCAAAACACAGCCATACATTGGTGATATAGCAGAACAACTACAACAAAATATTTGCAGTGAAAGATGGCTAAAACATGTTAACGAAGGAACAAGGGATTCTCACATACAACGTGTTTGCTTTTTTGGGTTGTTCACAGATGTGTGATTAATGGAGTCAGCTGAAATGAGTACCATCTCAGGGAAACATAAACTATTTACAGAAATGCGTAACCTACAGTGATCTCTGTGGAATCTGTTTTGAACCTGCAAACGGAGAAAGAAAAACAAACTTGATCCTAAAGTGTACAGAGTATCTGAACACAAAGGATCCGCTACTATGTAAATTTATGGATATAGAATACACATATATATATATATATGAAAACACTCTTAATGTGGTTATTTGTTATTTACTTTAATGCTGATGAAATATCAAGAGTTGTGTCTCACTTTCAATTTTTGAGTATATATAAATATATTTCTCTATGATAGCAGACCTTAAATGCATTAAGTGATGTATCTTCCAATTTAACAATGTGACTGCATTTCAAAGCTGATATTTTAAACCATGTAAAATAGGTCTCCCAGGCTTCACTGCTTTTCTTAAATAAATCAGTCATTTTTCCCATATATGATATTTTTGTTCAGTTAAAGCAAACTAACCAGTTACAGTTAGCAGTTATATGAGTGAATCGTCATTATCGGTGGTAACATGTTAATCCATTTCATCCACAGAACCAGCTCACATGCATCACTTTTCAATCCAAAGCACCCTTACCCTTTGATCCATGAAACCCTGGAAGGATGGGATATGCATCTTGTCTGTGTATTGCGTACACGAGCGCGCGTGTGTGTGTGTGTGTGGTAACCTGGAGAAGTACAGTGTCTGGCTGCCAGCAGGTGTTACTGCTCTCAGACTTCTCCGGTTCCCACTCAGGAGCTGCAGAGGGCTCAGTAGTCAGGGTCAGAAAGTCACCGGTGCTGCTGGATACTGCAGAAAACATAAACATGTCATACTAGTATGTTGTGTATAATGTACCAGTTTGTATTCAGTACTACGAAAATATGTGGAAAAAATTCTCATGTCTCTTTTGATTTTAGTACACTAACATGGTCTTGTTTTTGCTTTTTGCTTTTTTTCCTAAAATACATTAAGAGAAATTTAACAGTCCCTAAATGCTAACTGTCTGACAGTATCAGATACAGTCTGGATCGGCTTTTACAAATCCAACTTTTGCAGGTGTAGGGAGGACTCTTCTTTACATCTTTTTGAAACTGACTCATTATTTTGTGGCTATCTTAAAATAATTACTGTTATCAGCTATATATGATCATTTAATATTACACTTTAAGTTAAAAGCCAAATTATTTCCAGAACTTATGTTTAAATACTTTAATTTAAAAAGTTGATAGTACTATATATTCATTATGTTTATGTTTTATCGTTATTCACATGTCAGCTGTTCTTTGTTGGCAAGTGCCTGCTGTTGTTCTGACTGAATTGATTTCAATGTTTTTTTGTTTTTTTTTTATAATTGCTTTTATCATAAATCTTTGGTGGCAGCTCCAGTCTGCATGCATTCATCAGGATTTATCAAGAGCTTCTTACTAGCCCATGCAGAAACATGCCAGGCTGTCTGACCACCTCTGAAGAGCTGTCACTGTAAGATCAAAACTTGTTAGCGCATGAAGATATGCTGTGTTCTTATTCAACTTATCCCTCACTGTCAAGTTAATTTTTTTAGGGCTGCGTGCGTTTTGTGTATCAATTCTCTCATTTCTGCACCAATGGCTCATGTTTGAGAGAGAGAGGGGAAGGGTTAAAAAGGGCTTCTCATGATCTGTTCGTAGCGCTGATTAATGGCTCACATGATTTAACACCTGCTGTTTTAATGTAGCCACGGTAAGAAACTGATCTCAACTTACTTGCATGAGCTGTTTTGCCATTTTAAATAGCTACCTAAATTTATCAGCTTTGTGTAGGTCACTTCAACCTGTATACACTTTGTGATGTGTTTCGTAGCTCAAGCTTGTGCTAAATGGTAAAAATATGACCATATGTGGTGAAAGACATGCATAATATCATTATATTGTTAAGTTTAACATGTGTTTCACAGAATTAACTGTAGGAAAAATTGCTAAACTGTAAGATAACAAGCAAGGCCTGCATAAAACTCATACATTCATGTTTCAAAGCTGACACAGAGTCCAGAGACTGTTTTAGTGGTCACAAGATAAAAAGATTAAGGCCGGTTTTAAACTGATCAGATATCTTACATTATATTTGTTTTTATGTAAAAGCTTAATCTGAAAATAGCAACGGCTGTCCAGTGAACGTAGGGAAGTAAATTCTTTCCCCCTGAAATGCAGCAGAGTAGAGGCATGAAATTTCATTAAATGCTAAAGTACAGCAGTCCTCAAAACTGTACCTTCATGCATTCATTTAGTAAAAACATTAAAGTGGTGTCTTATTTTCATCTCTGTTCATAAAACAAGTTGTTTCTAAGTGTGTTATCGACATTAGTGACGTTGAGAGTAAAAGTGGGATTTGAGGGTGACCAAGGCTTTATACTGGTGGCCTCTGTCCTTGATACTGCTGTCAGTGTGCCCTCTACATAGAGCAACTGTTGGCTCACCCCTTCCCTGCTGCATACCACCAATCTGGGACCCTGTCCAGGAACAACACTTGTGGCTTCAAAACCTAGACAGACGTCTAACAACTGGATCATTGTTATGCAAGGCAGCCTGATTCAGCATTGTTCGGTAGCTAGCATCATCATCATCAAAAAGATTCCTTCATTTGTTTTTTTCCTACCTTTTAACACGTGGCTCAGGATGTGAGATGGGATCACCTTGACACAAACATCTGCAGATGAATGGATTAAATTACTTCCTTTACTGACAGTAGCTAAAGGTTTAATTTATTGTGGAGACAGCTGTTTCCCTGAGCGTTCAAAGCAAGCTGTTCTTGTGTCTACATATGTTATGAGTATCAGTATGTGCCACTGAGGGTAAATGGTCATAGATGGTCAGTGGGATGGTTGGTCTATATTTTCCCATGTCCTTTAATAATGCAAATTTGGTCCAACTGTGTGAACAACCAAATAGTAGATATTAACATTTATTATCTATTCTATTATTATTCTATTAAAAGCTCACAAATCTATTACTTACAATCTCATATTTATTTATAGTCATTCTTATTAATTAGATAACAAAACTTTATTGAAAATGTCAATCTAACAGTAACCATATTTGCTTATTTAGCTAGATGAATAAATATAAATAATCTTGCAAATCCAAATGCATTTAGTATTGACTTCAGCAATATTATCTTTATTTAAGCATGCTTTGATTCAGCAGTACACTTTTATTGTCATTTGTTTAGTCTGTTTTCCTAATAACTACTAATATTTTACTTTCAAGCATGTTATGTTCCCCTTTTTTCATAATACTTCTTTTATTTAGTGGTTTAATATTTTGCTCCATCTCCTCTTGTTTGACAATTTACAAATTGGTGTAATTTTACTGTAAGCTTTCTGTGTTGTGCTTCTGGAAAGTGCATTGTTGGAGCTGTTATATAAGTTAAATGACCTTAGGCTACTTCTTGAATAATTAAGTAGCTTGATTTTAGCACTTCAAAGTGTTGAAGGGTTTAATTTAAGAAATAAATGTCCCACAGTGAAAAACAAATCAAATACAGTCAGAAGCAGAAGAAAAGACTTGTAAAATGACAAAAATCAAATCAACAAAAAAGACAGAAATAGCAAATTACCAACGGGAAGCAAAACAACAAAATACACAAGGCACTGAAGCATAGCAAAACATGGAAATAAAATTGATGCAGAACATCTCTGAAGAAGTTGCAAACATGAATGAATGAATGAATGAATGAATGAATGAATGAATGAATGAATGAATGAATGAATGAATGAATGAATGAACGAATGAATGAATGAATGATAAGAAGTTAATCATTTACACAATTGACCTCCTTTCTGCATCTCTAACAATGTGAAACTATTTGATATTTTTGTGCAATCTTAGATATTTTGTCAGATTTCAAAGCCCATAGGGAATCTTACTCACTATCTCAATGTTGCACTCACATGTGTCCACGGTGTTATGATCACAGACACAGAGCACTGTTAACTGTTAGGCTAGTCTAAATACAATGTAATCCAATGTTACACTGACTTGCTATTTATACCAAGTCTGACTTTTTTTTAAAGATTTATTAAAATAAATAACATAAGAAAAACTAGTTTTATTTCCTTTTAAAATTAAACAACAACATGAGATACTCTAAAATTACACAAAATCTGTAATAATTATGGTGTACTTCCATATACAGTAATGTAAAGTAAAAATAAAATTGTGGTGTCTGCTGCCAGTCTCTACTTGAGAATGCACCTCTTGTCAGTGGTCATCTGAACATCAGTTGTTTCCACTAAAATCTATTATGCAGAAGAAAAGAAACAACTAACTTTGGGCCCAAAAGAGGAGCTGTTCGTCTAGCACAGGTGCTGAAAACTTTGGGGGTTTATTTCAGAGGACTGCAATGTAGTTCATGCTTGATTGCTACATGGGATATTCCCTGGGACCACCCCATCTCTCTGTCTCTTTTTTTCTCACTCTCACACACTCACACTCTCACACACACGCATGCACGCACGCACGCACGGTCCCTCCTCGTTGCCCCTCGTTGCAGCCAGCAGAGTTTTCCGTCCAGTGTCAGAGTAACATCGTAAACGACCACCTGACGGTAAGACCGGACTAAATGGAAGCAGCAGAGAAAACTCTCACTTACCGAGATGACACCGGATTTAAAAGAAAGCTGCTCACACAAGACAAGAATAACAAGGACAAGTCGAAAATTAAGGACCACGCCAATGAGACAAACAGCGACGAGTCGAACTATGTGGATCTGAACATGAAACCTGACGGCCCGAAAACGGTGAGAGTGACTTTCACTGGAGAGGGAAACCAGCTGTCTGTGATCAAATGCGACTGTTCAAAGCAGGAGAAGAAAGTCACGTCAGATGAAATGATTGAGGAGCGATCAGAAGACAAGGGGGGTACCGTTCCCAAGCCCGTTTTGGGTGAGTCTCCGTTGGAAACTCTGACCAAATCTCACAGCACTGATCAAGGCGCGGAGAATGAGAAGCCGCGTCAGGCTGAGCTCGACCCGAGTGATTGCAGTGAACATGTGTGTAGCGAGAGCGATGAGCTCCAGTACACGGACATGTACCTTAACAGCAAGACAGAGTCCGATGACAGTGCCAGCGCCGTGCTGTCCGACCATTGTGGCTCTGACACCGTGGAGGACGAGTCCCACTATATAACCACACATGAAATCCAGCTGACCGAGCTCGACCACGACGTCGATTACGACCTGGGGCGAGGGACCTGTTGGGAGTTTGAAGACGACAACTTGGTTTATTCTTTTGTGGATTATGCTTCTTTTGAAAGCGATGAAACCCATGAGGGGACTTTGATACTGGAGGACAGGAGCCATGCAAAAGTCCAGTCTAATCTTGGTGAAGCAGTTGTCAGCACTGAGCAGGAGGAGAGTGATCTTTGTGACTCGGACAAATGCGCCAGCTCAGATGAAAGTCTGTGCAAAAACCAAAGCGGAGACTGTAACACAGGAAAAATTCACTTGTCAATTAAAACATCTTCCAGAGCGGTGACCGACCCTGTCAATGTCTTCGACAACAACACCCGTGGATACACAAAACATTTTGCAGACAGAGGTCATTTCTCTTTTGTGAGCTCTGGCGCCAGAGGGGGGGCCCTGTGCGATAGAAGCCAATATTTCATCCCTGCTCCGGGACGTCAGCACCTTGCAACCAAACTGAGACGGAAAGATATTAATGAGTATTCCAGTGGAGCGTCCAGCTCCATCAGTGAACTGGACGACGCTGATAAAGAGGTGCGTAACTTAACCGCCAAGTCTTTCCGAAGCTTGGCATGTCCATACTTTGATGCCATTAATCTTAGCACATCCAGTGAATCCTCTGTGTCGGAATATGGGCTAAATAAGTGGTCAGCGTATGTAGACTGGAATTATGGAAACATATCACGGGGAAGAGAGCGCAGCGTGATTGCACACAAAACCTCCAGCGCAACTTTGGAGATGAATAAAACCGTGGACGGAACGGGAAATTGTGTGAAAGCTCCACAAACCAAGATGTATGCCCTTAACAAGAGGAACACTTCAGCAGCTTCTAGTAAAAAGATTCAAATGAATGAACTGAATGAGCCAGCACACCGCGGAGTCACGCTGAATTTCCACTGTAATGTTGCATCTCACGGTGGACGCAGGGGTTCGAACTGTCCCAAGAAGGACCGACTTAATGAAGTCACTGGGACCGTGTTGGCGAGGTCGGGATGTGAGATGCAATATCACCACACAGATGATATGGGGGACATACACAAAAGGGCAATTTTTGCATCAAGCCTTTTAAAAAATGTGATCTCCAAAAAGATGCAGTTCGAGCAAGAACGCAAAATGGAGAGGGGAGAGATCTGTGACACACACCCTGTACTCTCCCCCTGTTTTAGTACTAGAGATCAAGATGGCGTGAAGGAAAAAAATCAAGGTAAAAGCATCCAAAGGCAAAGTTCTGAATCAGGCTCAGCATTTACTGTTAACTCCACTGATGATAAACACCTGGAGAGTGGCAGACCCTGTTCCAGTGGGCCTGCTGAGGAGCTGATAGGCAACAAAGCCCCTGATATTGCAGAAAAGGGACAGGAAGGTCCCCCCAAAGCATTGCTTACCCTCAGTCAAAGCACTGCATTTAATTCATTAAAAGAAGATGAGCCACAACATATGAAGGAGACTGAGCCTACATCTGTTAATGATTCACAGACCATGGCCAAGGAAAGGTTAGACACCAGCAACATGCTGACAAAACTGCTTTTTGTTCCAAGCTGCCAACTTCTTCCAGAAGACAGGGATTTAACACAGGATGTAACACCACACACACCTGACACAGGTGTACCTAGTGGTTCACAGAAATGTGAAAAAGAACTTAAAAATGGTAGTGATGGAAATATGCAAGGCACAGACGAAAATAACAAGGGAGGAAAAACACCTGAGATAAAAATTTGCCTCAGAAGTGTGAAAGAAAACAAAGGCTGCACACTCAATATTGCAAATCTCTTAACCCCTAAAATAAGTTCAAACATTAACACGTTCAGGACAGCAGATGACAGCAAATGCCACATTTTGTCTGCAGCAGACAAGATTCCAAACTTTACTGTTAGAGACATAAGAGATACCAAGTGCAAGTTTCAAACACCAATATATCATGTTAGGGATGTGCGTAAATTAGTAAAAAGCTCATATCGCTTTGTTTCTTTGGATAACAGTGACAGTAAATGTTCAACAGCAGCTGACAAACTTAAGGAAAAAGCCAAGGTGGAGTCAGGAAAACATTTTTTACCATCACCTATTGTAATTAAATGCAACTCTGTTAAAACTAATGCTAAATCCCTGACCACAGAGGCATCACAGAGACAAATGGAGGCAGACATCCACCCTGAAACATCCCAAAATGAAAATAAATCTTCACAGTGTGTCACTAATCGTGTGCCCACTGCTATAAACAAGCAGGGAAATCCTGATCAGTCTGAAATTCAAACTAATTTTGAGGCCAAACTGGAAAAAAAAAGACAGGACAAGTTTACAGGTGAGACAACTGAGAAGAGAACTGAGGCTGTAATACCAAAACATGACGCACTGGAGAAACTCAGAGCTGCAGTCAAAACGATGGAGCAGCTTTATGTTTTTGATAAGAAGGAATGGAAGCGTAAAACTCAAGCCCCGCACCCTGTCACAGACAGCCATGTGCTATCACTCATTGCCAGTGAGGAGCAGGGAGCAGACGAACTGGAAACAAACACTGTAAGGATTCCGCAGTCTTCAATTAACACCACAGAAACAGGGAAGCCAAAAGAAGATAAAAGAGCTTCAAATACCATACACGTTCCATATGACCACGACACTTTTAAAACACAATCTCAACAAAGTAAAACTTTTACTAACAAAAGCATCCTTCATTTTGGCAATAGGACCCATGTCAGCATTAAATCTGATAGTAAACCTTTTCCAAAAATTTCTGCTCTGAAAACATCTTCGACTATAAAAAACTTCAAGACACCAGTGGCTCCACTGTCAGTGAAAATAGAGCTGCCTAAACATGGTCAGATGGAACAGGGAAAAGCCAAAATCAGTCCCACTAATCCCACGGTTACACAGGGCTGCTCCGATTCTGAGAACTATTTAACAATACCAGGGCTGGGGCATGCAAATGAAACAAAACTGTTAAATCGAGAGCCTGACACAAAGGAGGAAACTTCAAGCTTTAATAAAAGTGATGCAGGTGACTGCAAGGGGTCTGAGAAGAAGAAGTCTTTGATCATTGAGTACCCAGCTGCAACTATCTACCATCATTCAACAGCAGCAGAAAGTCCTCAAAAACAACAGCAGGTGTTACGTTTTTCTCCTTCTGTCCAGACTGTGTCACCTACACCCTCTGCTGGAGATATAGTCTCACAAACCCAGCGCAAGATGCTTTTGGACCCCACAACTGGACATTATTATTTGGTGGACACTCCCATACAGGCCACTACTAAGAGACTGTTTGACCCTGAGACAGGCCAATATGTGGATGTACCCATGCCTCGTTCACCTGTGGCATCTGTCACACCTGTGCCACTCTCCTTGTCTCCCCTGGCTCTCAGTCCAGGACTGTATGGCCCAACCTACATGATCTACCCAGGTTTTATCCCTTCACCCACTTTAGCAGCCCAGGCAGTGATGCCACAATCCCCATGTCACTCAGAGGATGCAGCTGGAGAAAACATGAAAAAGGCCAAAAGTCCTCAGCTGGAGAGCAGCACAGCGGGTGCAGAGAGTGCATATTACAGTGCAACAGGAGAAGCTCACAAGGGGCCATTGTACTTACCAGTGAATTTGGGACAGGTGACTACCAGAGGAAGTTTAGTGAGCTCTGAGAGACAGCCACTTATCAGCATCACAACACAACAAGGTCCAAGGATCATTGCTCCACCATCCTTTGATGGAAAAACAATGAGCTTCATAGTGGAACATCGGTGACCAAGAGAAGATCTCCTCATAAATGTAAGTTTGAATAAACTCTAAAGCACATTGCAAATAAGCGTAGTTTACATCAATCATCCTAAACAATAGATGGGATGGGAAAGCAAATTTATGTAAATACCACTCATTTAAACAATTTTAATATATACCTTAGCAAGTTTGTATATGATATATTTCATACAATATGTCTCCTTTTCATATGAAATTTAATAAATGAATTGTGTTTATAGGTACACTGGTAAGAGAACAATGACAAGAATATGTAAAATGCTAAAAATAAGACAAGATAAATTAAAATGGCATAAAAACCAAATTAGAATATGTCACGTAACAATAGACAGAGTCAGGCCTCATAGATGAAAATGGATAAACTGAGATGCAGATGACCAACATCAGCCAAAAATTACCAAAAAATGACACAAAATCACCATGAAGTTGTATGAAATGATGCAATGCATCTGAGACAATTTCAGACACATGACAACCACGACCCTTGGTTGCATGGTTTGTGGATGTTTTGTGTCACGTTCAGTTATGGTGACTTGATCCTCCGTGAGCCCTTCTAAATGTATGCACTCAAGGGCCTGTTGTGTCAGGACTTGTGTAGAGGTCCTGCCTGAGTTTTTGATTATTTCTATGTGTAAATGTTGATAAAGCAGCAGTCCATCTTTGCCGCTTTAGCATTGGTGTGTTAGTGTTAATAGACATGCAGTAGCTTCATGACAGGTAACCTGATCCCCCGAGCTCGGCTAAACTTAAGAGATTGGATTTTCATCCATGACCCGGAGCTTTTCGCTACATTACACATCGTCGGACTATTTTGATAATGTGAGACGAGTTTGTTTACACAGTTTATTTTCAGGGTGTCACAGGAAATTATTCCAGTTAGTGACACCTTACATCAAGTTACTCTTAATAAGTCAGAAATGATTTAATTTCTCATATAGCATGACAGTTTATTAACGTGTTCGTTCCTTGTATGTAATGCTTCAGGAAACTCGAATAAGGCAGACATGATTTTAATATTAATTAAGGAAAGAGCTGAATATACGTTTGTGACCAATAACCCAAATCAGTACATGAATATGAAACAAAACATAAGATAATAGTTTGGGGAAAATTGTGGACTCATTTATTTTCCTTAGTTTTCAGAATGCAGATAATTTCTTTTACCATTTTGCAATGTTTCCATTCTTTCTCAAAACACTTAATAGAAGTTCTGGCCTTGAGGTTACCGATTGGTTAGGTGTTTGCCATTCTTTCAAATATGTTGTCAGGTGTGCAACAGAGCAAGGTCATCACTCACATTTCTATTTTAAAAATTCTCCACACATTTTCCATTGCAGACAGGCCAGGATCACAGGTAGACCAGTCCAGTACCCACACCTGCTCTAAAATCTTAATTAGCTTTACTCTTTTAATCCTACCATCGCAGAGGCAGAAATGAGGACACTGATACTACCACATGTCATTACAGAACTGGCTTTTGGACTTGTTTCTGAAAACAGTCAGGATATATTTTTTTTAATCTTTAGTCCGGTGCTCACAGCATTCAATTCTTCCAAAAAAGATCTGGAACATCGATTGGTCTGATCACAATACACATTTCCATAATGTTGTGGTCCATCCCAGATGCTTCCGAGCCAAGAGTAACTAGCAAACCTTTAGGAAAAGGTTTACATAAGACTTCTCTTTTTTTTCAGACTTATGTTTGAACTCCTTATTGTGGTGACTGACAAACGTTTCCCATAATAATCTCCTGCCCATGTGGTTACATCAGCCGTTGATGAATGATGCCTTTTAATGCCGTACCACCTGAGGGATCACAGGCATCCAACTTAGAGCTGCACTCGTCAATGCACTGAAATCTTTCCATCTAAAAATCTTTTTCTGAAATCTGAAATCTTTTGCTCTAATCATTCTTTGAGGAAAATTTCAAATTACTCTATGCGTTTCTCACGTTTATTGACAATGATTCCTTAAAAGCTTCTTTCACATATACGTGTCCTTACACACATCAAGCTGGCATTGCAGAATCAGCTAAATGACAACCAACTATTCAACCTCTGTGTACTTTCACATAGGCCTATAATATGATGTGGAACAAAGATGCATTAGTCCTGACTTGAAAAGACATATGAGAAAATGCATCACACATCATTACTAACCCTAAATTACCCAATCCCAATTGCAGCATGTGCTGCAAGCCTGAAATCCAATAATAGTGTACAGTATATTAACAACTAAAAGTCACTTGAAGCCAATAAGACAAATCATATAATATATTATCCTCAATAACTAACCTAATTCAAAAATTTAAAAATATTATATATATA
>JBAMHW010010335.1:0-13502 GCA_037177495.1 Rhadinocentrus ornatus | reverse complement strand
ATAATGTCCTTCAGACCTTTCCTGGTCTGCTTCACTGTCGGCCTGTCCTTGAAATCACCTTCAATTAATAAAAGATAATGGTTCTCGGTTGAAGATGTTACACCTCCTCAGACCTCTCTTCATTGAGTACACATGTATCTCTGTATATTTAATAAATAGATCCTCAGCCATCACATTAAGGAAGGTTGTGCTGCAGATACGTCTTGTAAAACACAACATGCAGACTATCAAAGGAAACCTTAGGACTTTGTAAAACATACACACATTAACAATAAAAAGAAAAAAATACAGCGAACACTGTCTCTCCCAGCATGGAACAACAGCCGCTCATGCAGCCACTTCCGGCTGCCTTCAGGGACATCGGGCGGTCCCAGGACCGGCCAGGTCGCGCACAGCTTTCTTTTCCTCTGGTGTCAACTCAGCAGCGCCTTCCAGCTAGATGAGCAGAGTTTAAGTACAGCTGACCCACTTTTCTTTCAGTTGAGATCTTTAGTGATGATTTTTTTTGTGTTTTAAGACGTTAAGTCTGGAACATTATGAACTTTACAATATATCACAACAGTCTGTGATAGAAAACACTATAGTGCTGCTAGTCCTCCTCTAGTGAGTTGTACAAAAGAAGAAATTTAAACAAATTAGTCAACACAAGGAAAACATTAAAAGCCTCTGCAAAATACAGTGAGAACCCCAATGTGTTCAATTCAAGGCTTATTTATATTCACTGCAACTAATAATGTGACAGGAGATTATTCTTGCTCATAACAATAGTTATACGAGATCAATGTTTATAACGATTTCTTATGAAGGACCCAGCTGGAGTTTTCCAGTACTCCTGCAATCCAGAATGGACTCAAATAGAAATGGAAACTGTGTGGACAGACTTATCAATGACATTTTTAATAGCAACAATGCAATTTGCATTGTGGTTTGTTAAAGTGTCTTTTAATTGCCACTCAATTTAAGTTACTCATCGATGATGTCACTTATAAAATATGTGTGTATAAAATAATTGGAAACCTGTCGTGTCGTCTGATTAATCAGATCCATTTCCTGATTCAAATATAAAGTTAGAAGAAAGTCCCCAATCACTGTGTTACAGCTTCAGATTACTTCTTTTTTTTTTTTACATTCTTATTAAGTAAATCAAATTAAACTCCTCACCGACTGGATAATGGAACGAATGTCAATATCAGGGCAATCCTCAGTGTGGACTGTTGAAGTTTCTGGTGATCCCCCACACAAGACATGAATTATTGCAGGACTTAGACCAGCCAAAGATGGACCACCCTGTAGGAATGAATGGCCAATCAGCCTTCCTAAAACAAAAATGGACATTAATAAAATGGATAAATTATTTTATACATGTTCCAATATGCTGACATGAACAAAGTACATTTTAAAGTATGTATGTAAAAGTTAAAAGGAGGAAAGTATGTATGTGTGTAAGATGCTGTATTCTAT
Source organism: Rhadinocentrus ornatus (assembly GCA_037177495.1). Lineage (NCBI taxonomy): Eukaryota > Metazoa > Chordata > Actinopteri > Atheriniformes > Melanotaeniidae > Rhadinocentrus > Rhadinocentrus ornatus. Next base: position 12,041 of record JBAMHW010010335.1, on the reverse strand, counting down.
ACATTTATTTTCCTGTAGCTGATTCCATTTTGAATTGAATAAATCCAGTCGGATGCATTCAAAGCTTAAAACATGGCTACCTAAAATATTCCGTAAAATAAAGTGATTAATGCACTTTTAAGACAAACACTTAAAAAGAGCAGAGCTGGCCCTCCTACATCCCCGCCACAAGAAACATGTCACTGTCAAGAAGAAACTGTGCAGTTGATGGAGTTAAATGGTCTGCTTCTCCCTCAAAAAGTCTTGATATCTTGGTGTCCCCTGTACATGTTTAGCCAGGATTTCACAGGTAAGTACAAGGCAAATGCAACCTCTTTAAACAGGTGTCAATCACACACCCAAAACCAGGTCTCAACTGCAACATGCCAAACTGCAGGAGGCTCATTGCTGAGGAAGAACCTGCTGACTCCCTCTCAAACAGCAACATCCCCTTTAGGTCCAACGTTGTTTTGATTAATGTGTATGTGAAATGTTTCTTTTCTTCCCCCTACACCCATCGCTCTGACAATATAGCATTACCTTCTAACTTGCAGCTGAGAGGACTGGCCCACTCAATCTTTGAAGCCTTGAAGAAGGATTTTAAAGATCCTTCCTGGTCTTCATGTGAATCTTGCAAGTCCATTCTAGGCAAGAGTGTCTTTTCTTCTCGTGTTCAGAGAGTAATTTGGACTTAGACAGCTGTGCAGCTTTGTCCGCATCTAGTTCAGACCTCCAGTCTATAAAAAATATAAAAATGAAATGAGTCACCTGGATGAAAATGCTGAAACACACCTGATCATTCACAACTTAGGTCATGACAGCTAATGATGTTCTTCACCTGAGTAAAATACTGTGTCATCCCCCTCTTCTCTACTAGTGAAGGGTGTTTCTTATGTCCTGACTTTACTGAAGCTACAGGATGGCTCCTCAGACCTGCTTGGGGAGTTTAGTTCACCCCTACTTTGCATGTCAACACAGGGTGCTGCAGCACCTGAGGGTAAGCTGAAAGAGGGTTCACAAATTTGATACATCATCTCAAAGCACAAACTCTTTGCTGTTTGTACCATAAATGACGTGAACTCTAAGTAGTACGAGCACTCGTTCCCTTCACACAAACTCAGGGATTTTTTTTAATTATTGTGTCTAGGGTCTTTAAAAAGATTAAATTTACAATGAGCAAATATTAGTCTGACATCGTACCACAGTACATGATTACCAGTTTAAACACAGGTTAGCACAAGCTGGGAGAAGCAAATCTGGCATTACCCAGACAAAACTTGCACATTTTAGCCACCTCACCGTGGTGAACAGAACTGTTGCCAAAATGGTCTGGAAACTTGCTTTATGATTAGTAGACATATACATTTTTATGTTTGATTAAAAGATATTGAATCTGACAGTGTTTTTTTTTAAAAACTGAGTATGTTGCAATTATGAAGCCTATAAATATGCAACATTATAAGTTGCATAAGGGTTGCGCACATAGACATACCTTGGGCAACTCACCATGTGACTTCGCATATGATTTAAAGGGAAATCTTTGTCACAGGTTAAGCACCTTTTCAGAGGTCCCTGGTGTTGCAGTGATGTTGGAGTCTACATAATATTGATACATAAAGAACAAACAACAAAATGAAACTTTAACTGTGGAATTACACAAATGCATTGCAGCAAGTAGAAATGACTAATGGCTCATGATTTTTTTCTTGAAACATTTCAACTGTCCAATGAATTACTTACAGTTTGAATAACAATGCTTTTCTGCAATGGCCTGATGTAAATCATTGCACGTCCAATGCCAGTCCCAGGGCTGGCCAAATGTTGCATGTATAACCCTCGTCTGGGCAGGGGATTACGGTTAGATTTCTGCTACGGGGGTTTCCTGAGATCCCGAGTAGTTCAAAGCCTCCTGTCTCTTTTAACTGAGGAAGAGCATCTTCAATTCTGGCTCTGAAGTTTAGGGATGCTTCCTCGATTTCTACATATAAAATAGAAATGGGACAAAAAAAATACACATAAGATAAAGAGAGAAAAGGAAAATAACTTCTATTGTTACTGATTATTTATTATGACTGAATTCTAAACAAAGGCTGTCATGGATCAAACAAAAAATAGTTCTGTGTAATCATGGTTCAACATGATAATTAACATGTTTACCCCTAGGAGAAGGTTTGTAGAGGGTTGGGTCTGGGCCAATTATTTTGTATATACAGATGTGATTTAGGCCTAAACAACTTGTATTTTCACATTTCAATTCCATCCTTTCTTTTTTTTTCTCTCTCTCTTTTTCTCTCCTCCTCTATCTCCCTGTCAGGTTCGGCACTGACATATCAAGACTGAAGAAAACAAGATTATAATAAAAATGTTTTAAACATCAAGGGCAGCCATTCATAGAACAAGTCTCCCTTGGAAGAGCAAACCTGTCCGGCAAAATATGACACACAGACCACCGTTCTGTATGTTAAGACGCTGGACAGGACAGGGTAAAGAAAAAATAAATAAATCTCTTTTTATCCTCCATCTGCTGTGATTAAATGAAACAATGAGCTATTTAAAGTTTGATTTATTTAATTAAGACATTGCTGCTGTATCTGTTGGTAAATGACACAGTTCTGTTTCTAATCTAGTTGATTTAAAATAAAACTAAATCTTTAAACTGGAGAAACCTTTTGAGACCAGGACTAAAGCTGGCATAGGTACAAAAACTGGCAAACGGCAAATATAGTCAACTTTGGGGATTTACAAAAACCAACTAGGCAGGAGAATGTACCTCCATGGAAACTCTGACTGAGACGTCGCAAAATCTGGGAAAACTGCGACACCAACGGTCCAGAATCAAATGAAGGAAATGATGAGGTGGAGAGTCTGCTACCAACGTTTACCAGACAGTAAAGAAAAGGCGAAATGTAAGCTTTGGTCATTTATTCTGAGATCCAGCAGAGTGGGACAGACTGGAGGTCTAGAAGTGATGCAACGCTTATAAAACACACTCCAAGAGGTGGATTTCCTTTATTTATTTATTCTTACACAATCCTTTTTGAATTGTTGTCCCAAATTCCATCAAGACAGTCTCCATTTCCTGCCACTTCTTGTCCACCTGGTTAATAGCGGCGATGGTGTCCCTCTGCACCTGCAGGAAGTCCTCTGAGGACACGGCTGCTGCGGTGCTGCATGGAGTCTCTGGCCTCACCCTCTTCAATCACAGCTGCAGCACCACAAGAGCTTCAGTTTCAGACCCAGTTCTTATCCTCCTACTGGATCCAGACCACAAGAGCTTCAGGTTCAGACCAGGTCCTTTTCCTCCTACTAGATCCAGACCACAAGAGCTTCAGGTTCAGACCCGGTCCTTATCCTCCTACTGGATCCAGACCACACGAGCTTCAGACTCAGACCCGGTCCTTATCCTCCTACTGGATCCAGACCACACGAGCTTCAGACTCAGACCCGGTCCTTATCCTCCTACTGGATCCAGACCACACGAGCTTCAGGTTCAGACCTGGTCCTTATCCTCCTACTGGATCCAGACCACATGAGCTTCAGGCTCAGACCCGGTCCTTATCCTCCTACTGGATCCAGACCACATGAGCTTCAGGTTCAGACCCAGTCCTTACTCTCCTACTAAAACCTAAGACCAGTTTCTTGTTCAGGGTCTAACTCCGATTCTAGAAGTCTCTAATCCTGTCTGTTTTTTTCCTACATTACGCTACAATCAGCTGTTTCACAATGAAGTCAATCACCCCAACATAGACCCATCTCCAGGAAGAAGCAGTGGAGGGATGGGCGAAGCCAGCAGCTGCTCCCCCTCCCCCCAGCTCTGCCCATTTATAGGCTCAACACACACTCCTTCTCCATCAATTTCCTATGGAACTTATGCAATGAGGTGAATGGCATGGCATTTCAACTGAGGGTTTCAGTAACTGACCAATGAGCTAAGAGCAGGCTGTGCAGCTGAGTCTGCGACCACTTTCAACATGGAGGAACAGATAATTTAAGCTGTGTCCACCTTGAAATGATGATATTCACTATGCTGTTTCCTGGTTTGTAAAATTGGATGAACCCAGGGTTGTCTTAAGGCATTTACACACCAGGAGCGTTGTGAATAAGCGACACGATATTGCGAATAATTCGGAGGAGAAATTTAAAAAGTTTTTGTCTATGCACACAAAGTGCGATAGGAAATTGCAAATAAATTATGAAGATTCTAAAACATATTCGGAAAGTGGGACTCCACATCAGGCAATGACGATATTGGGCTGATGTTGCTAAAAAAGTTTTTTTTTTAAATGAGCGCACTGGGTACATCCTATCCTTGAGAAGAGAGGGGAACTTGGGGAGTTTAATTGTTTAGTCCAGGAGCTAAAGCTGTACCACGACCGCTTCAGGACCGACTTTCGGATCTTTATAATTCAGCTTGTTGGCGATTGTTTGACACACGTTGTCTTTGTGATCATTGTCGCGGTAATTCTGGTCTCGCTTGTCGAACAAACACGAGTGTTGTGAGACAAATGTAATAAGACGCTCGGCCACGGTGATACAAAGTGTGAAAGAAGCAGCAGCGAGAAGTGACACTTGCATAGCTCGCAACACCGGCTCTGGATATATAATATATAATATAAGAATAATCGACCTCAGTTCGGAAAAATATATCTCGCAAAATCGCTTAATTAAAATTCGTCATTGATGTGAATGTTTCCATTGACTTCTCATTGATTCGATAAAACAACTGGCGTGAGAATTAGTCAGACGAGATATTCGGAGTAGGTGTGTAAAGGCCTTTACTCTTTTGTACGATAGTCAACAGCAAGATTTCTGTCAATTCGAGCAAAATCTTTGGAGTCTTCCTTCATGCCTTGTCCGTCCAAGACTGCTTTGAAAATGTCAAAATTCCCTCCAATATCATAACCAATCAAAATGTTTGGAGAAAAGTAATCCGAGAGTGCGATCCGAGAGTGCGATCCGAGAGGGCGATCCGAGAGGGCGATCCGAGATATCAGAGAATTGTTTTATATTGGGAATAAAGTGCATAATATGACACTTTTAAAAGGATTGTAGCCTTCTCAGAAAGTACATCCTGCTCTGAGCCTTCTTGTACAGCTGCTTCGTGTTGCCATCCATTCCAGCTTATTCCAGATATTTTTAGGTCTGTACAACTTCCACCTCCTCCTCCTTATCTACGACCAGAACTGGTCTAGGACTGGGTCTGCCCCTTTCAAAGTTAATGACCAGTTCTTTAGTCTTGGAGGTGTTAAGCTGCAGGTTGTTGGTATGACACCAAGCAACAAAGTTCTTCATCAGGTTTCTGTACTCCTCTTCATTGTCTCTGCTGCACCCCGTGATGGTCATGTCATCTACAGTAATAACTTCTGGATGTGACACATTTCAGTGTTGTGGCAGAAGTCTGCGGTGTACATAGTGAAGAGGATGGGGGACAGCACAGTCCCCTGAGGAGCTCCACTGCTGCTGACCACAGTGTCGGGCGGGATGTCCTTCAGCCGGACATACTGGGGTCTGTCGGTGAGGTATCCAAGCAACCAGCTGATGAGTTTTTCCTGGAGTGCAAGGGGCTGGATTCTATTGAAGGCACTCAAAACTCCAGAAGAGTAAACTGACTGTGCCGCTTCCCTTTTCCAGATGCGAGTGGGCTTAGTGAAGAAGACAGAGGATTATGTGGCCTCTTGTTGTTTTTACTGTTAATCACTCAAGTTGGGGGTAGGAAAAAAATGTTTTCAGCATTAAATGAAATGTTGCTGATTATATGAAAATGGATTATAATGTAATATTATTCTACAGATGTGAGATTGGAATGCAACGACCTGAATGCACAAACATGAGTATATTTGATGCACTGCCGCTACACACATAACGTAAAATGAATGTTGTCTCCTCCACTCCACCATCGTCAAAATTAGTGTCACCACAGTGGGCATACAGATTTCTGAGATCATCTTTTGGAAAATGAAAAAGCATCAATAAAAAAATCCAGCATCATGACAATAAGATTTAAATCTCTATCTATGAGATATGAAAAGATTTGTGCAATTTTTGCTGAACATGTAAGAAATATTTGTATTTTATGAAAAAACAAAACACAAACAACAAAAAAACCTTGTTATTGTGACAGACTCCTGAAGAAGAGTGGTGGCTATCTGCCACCATGGATCCTCACACAGCTTGACACAAGACCAGATCACGGTTGTGGACACACTGGCTCTAGGCTCCGTTCACAGTGCAGCTCAATTCCAATTTTTTTTACCCAAATGTGACTCATATCCGTTTTTTTCTGAATTCGTTCTGAATTAGTCAAAATGAAAGCCATGAGTGGATTTTAAATTCACTTTTAAAGTACATCAGTTCAATGCCAAAATTTAATGAAGTGCCAAATACCGACACCCAAGTTCAGCTGCTGGATTTCAGGTAACATTTTGCTTTAAATGGTGTGGGGGGGTTGCCTAGGGCTCCACATTATCTCTACACCGGCTCTGCCCATACCTGTGAATGAGTGTCCACCTCCGTAGCTGAGGACGGCGTATCCAAATTTTGAACCTTTACCTTTGGACGTTGTGTCCACGTCGCTGCTCTTTATTTCCACTTTTGTGGTATAATGAGTAACTGGAAACCTTTAAGTGTTTTAAAATCTGATTTTTAAGCTTCATATTGATCAGGTACGTTCATCATATGGCTGCAAACTCAGAACTCTTCAGTACAGTCAACACTTAATGCTCAAATATGATCCATTTTTCAAAGTTGAAATTTAGGTTTAGCAGTTTTTATATGCAGGAGACAAATAATCATTGTACCTTAAGATCAGTACAACTGCAGTAAATGTTGTAAATACTCTCAGATGTGAATGTAGATGTTCAGTACGCAGAACGATGGTGATAAATCCACTCACAGCTGCCATTAAAGCTGCTCCACAGAGAAATGCTGCTGTCATGTTGGCCTTTAAAAAAAACAAAACATTGTGACTTCCTGTTGTGTTACGAGACATGTGGGACATGCTTGTTTTTCTTCTTTAAAAAAAACAAACATAAAAAGAAACAAACATACAGAAGCAAAAAGAAAGCAATGAACTGGCAAAAGGGAACTGAAACCAATGGACTTAAATCCACAGGACAAACTAGACACAGGTGAAGTGAACGAACAGATCAGGTGATCTAACGAGTAAAACAGAAGTGAACATGAAAAACACAAAACAAAAACATGACAAAACCCCAAAACATGAAAGAACATAAAACTAAACCAAGGAACAAAAGCATAAACCATGACTCTTGTGCTCTGATAACTTGACACACCCAGAGTTTATAAACTGGGTTTATGTCCCTGCTTCACCTACAAAAACCTTTTTCTTAAGAAGATACCTGACAAAATCCAAGAAGCACATTAATAAAATTCATAAATTTATTCAATAACGTTTAACAGGATATAAACACATAAATGGAAAAATCAAGTCAGTTTGACAAAAGCTACAAAAATACATCAACCGACAATAACTGCCAGCTAATCTCTGTGTGGAATCCAGGGTGATGAATTCCTGCACATTACTGAACAATCGTTCAATAGCTGAGCATGTGTGTGCACCGAAACCACGAGCTGTGTGTGTGGTCACCCATCGAGGTGTGTTTACACTCTGTGATTATTGTCGACTGTGCTGTACACAACAGATGTATCCTCTGCAGAAGCATGACGTCTCCGTCTGTGTAGGAAAAAAAACAAACTTTAATTTAATAAAATAAAATAATAACCCCCAAAAAGCACACACACAAAAGCAAAACAAAAACCCACAGACTGCAGAAATTCAACGTGGGAACTTTTTACAACATTTGGAACTCACCAGGAGGAGGCCCTGGTAAAGTTGATAAGCGTGTACTCCCCATCTTCCTCCTCCTCGTCTTCATCCTTGTATTTCTTGGGCTGAGCCAACATAATGTTGGAGTAGACAGCATCATCCTGCTTCCTATTGAAACGTACACTGGCGTAGTGAAGTTCGTCCTGCTCCTCAGGTGGCCTGAGTTCTGATTCTGGAGCCACGTTCTGCTGAGGATCAGGACACAATCATCCACTGATCTTCACCAAGATCCCAAAACAAAAAATAACATTCTGTGAAATGGTCACGTCCTTCAGAGGCAAACGGTCCCGTCAGGAAAATCAATAATTATTCATAATTTAAAAACAGTCCTAAGTTTACTGTTTGCTGTTTTAAGTCCATGTACATGCCTACGTCATTGGATATAATTAGCATAACTACATAAATAATGTACATTAGTCCCTGTTTTTTTAAACAGGTAAATTGAAATCGATACACTGATTCAGTGATCAATGAGTAGACAGCATTAATCAAAGCTGAAAATATGGATCAAAGATGGAGATAATAATTTGTTAGGTGAGTAAAAAAGAACGTGCAGAACAGTTTCCGTTTGCTTTGTTCTAACAACCATAAAGTCCGATTTTAATCTGATGAGGAAGATGTGGACATTGAAAGATGTGGTGTGTAACTCTGATAAAGTCAGACTGTACTAGCTTGGTTTTTATAAGTTGTGTAAGAACATTTGGTTTGAGACTCCAAGTAGAAGTAAGATTTACACTTTATTCCAGTTTACAAGTTTTGATTTCCTCTCTATGATCTAAACATTATAAAGCTCATTATACAACATGTGGTTCAGTCTGTTTTTAATCAAAGAACGGTTGTTTTTCATTTAAATCTTTGAGCTCAGGATGAAAATGAAATTTGAAATGAAGTGATCATATCATCATCATCATCACAATTTATTCATTTTAATGATCATTTTATGCTCTTCCTCTGCTTTTATGGTTTTACATTTTTCATGTTTTCATGGACTTTGGGATTTTCTCCGTAATAAATAAATAAAAACATCTTGAAGTACGGTGTACCTCTCATCATCGTCATTAACAAAGCCAGTGGTGATCATATCACATCTGAACTCATGAAGACAACAGTCCGATACAACTATGTGATTGTAGGAAAACAGGGTGATGGGGAACGTATTCTCTTCATGTTAGCTTTGAGGATGAGAGCAGACCTTTTCCTTCTTACCTGGGCATTGCTGTCTGATATCTTTCTGGATTCTGAGCGTTGTTTTGAGGACCTCTTTCTTCTAAACAGAACACTGAACAAAACATCAAAAGCATCATTACATGACATCACTGAGCAGGAAACTGAATTAAAGACGTAAACTGCTGTAAAACTGAGCTGCTCACCCAATAACAATGCAGACGAACAGGATAACGGCTGGAAAAAGAACAGTGACGGATGCAGCTACAGCTGATTTCACTGAACCTGGTAAATGATGAGAAACAGAGAATTTTCACTGAGTCACAAAATATTTGGGTGCATTAGTTAATCAACAAGAAATTAACTATTTTTCTTATCCAACGGTGTTTGTGTTTGATATACTGAGCGTGTGTATAGGCTGCACGGTGGTGTGGTGGTTAGCACCGCAGCCTTACAGCAAGAAGGTTGCTGGTTTGAGCCTCGGCTGGGGGAGGTTTGAAGGTGGGGGGCTGGTGAACTTTCTGTGTGGGTTCTCCGGCTTCCTCCCACCATCCAAAGACATGCATGTTTGGCTAATTGGTGACTCTAAATTCTCCCTGGAAATGGTTGTTTGTCCCTATCTATGTTGGCCCTGTGATGGACTGGTGACCTGTCCAGAGTGCACCTGCCTCTCACCTGAAACACTGCTGGGGCTCCGGCTTACCCCAAGCGGTACAGATACTGAATGCACTGTGTGTAGTGGTCCGAGAGTGTTGCCCTCTTTAGGAAGGACACTCTTTCAGGTCATCCTTAGACCCACTTGTGTCTGATGCTAAGCTGTACTGCATGAAACCCTAAAGCAGTGGTTCCCAACCTCGAAGAGGTCCTCGAAGAGGGGGTCCCTGATGCTTTGAACATTTAGAGCCATTGAGATTAACGTCCACACACTGTCCCTATTTTAAAAAAGAAAGTTAGGCTATAGGTTGTTGATTTTGTCAGTCAGTCATTCTCTGTACCGCTTATTCCTATTAGGGGTCGCGGGGTGAGCTGGAGCCCATCCCAGCAGTGTTTCAGGTGAGAGGCAGGTACACCCTGGACAGGTCACCAGTCCATCGCAGGGCCAACATATATAGGGACAAACAACCAAACACACTCATTCCTAGGGAGAATTTAGAATTAACCTAACATGTTGTTGATTTAATTTTAGCTTTATTGAAGCCAATCTCAAACAGAATGCATTATTTATGGTGAGAATCTTACTTTTGAAAGCAAAAAACCAGCATGATTTCAGCACATGGTGGGCAGGTGATCCATGGCTTTTCAGTAATTGTAGAAAGGGGGTCTTCAAGGGAAATAGGTTGGGAACCACTGCTCTAAAGAATATGTAGAACCTTCTAAAAATTGTAGCATGATCATACAGGCTGAGAGGCCATAACACCGATTGTTGAACTAGGCTGGGAAAAACCCCAGTGCCCGGGTGCCCCCCTTGGACACTGCCCAGGGGGTGTGATGGTTAGCTTTGGAGGAGGTTGCTGGTTTGAGACTCAGCTAGGGAAGGATGTGAAGTTTGCATTCTCCCCTGTATGCATGGGTTCTCGCTGTGTACTCTGGCTTCCTCCCGCAATACAAAGATATACATTTTAGGTTAATTGGTCACTCTATATTCTCCCTAGGAGTGAGTGGTTGTTTATGTTGGACCTGTGATGGACTGGCAGCCATGTACCCTGCTCCTCACTTGGGATGAGACCCATTTATGCCTAACACAGAAGACGGAGAACTTACTAATATTTTGCTGACTCATATTTCTTTTAAGCAATATTTATAGGGAAATGGTCAGACAAATTAGAATCTAAAATACCAGAACTCATGCTTTCAGACAAGAAGTTAGATAAGATGTTATCAATCAAGGTTACTGATTGTAGGACACTGATTCTTGAAATGTTGGCAAAAACATGTCCCACTATAAGAAGTGCTAATTTTGTTGGAAATTAATAACTTTTTTATTAATAAAAACAAGCAATGTTATAGTCCATGAGCCCTTTGCACATATGTAAGGTCCTTTTAGAGGTTTACTTTTATTTTTTAGTCATTTGAACATTATGTATGGGCCTATTGCCTACAAAATCAGTTGTCCTCAGAAAGGAGATAATCAATTTAACTTGATCAAAAAAACAAAAAGAAATAATTGAATTGAATAATTTCCTTATCGCATGAAAGAGTAAATTGTGATATGTATTAAAACTACAAATAGTAAGTTTTAAACAATATTTACTATTAATTTGTGGTTGCTCAGTATATGTCCCTCATATTCGTCACCACCATCAGATATTTATAAAAAGCAATAAAATCAGGCAATTACAAAGTCTACTATTTCCCTGAGGACCCCCTTTTCAAACCTTTAGCTCTACAGAATGCCTCAAGATCACTGAAGCTCTGTAAGTTTGCTATTTTCTCTTAAACTTCTTCACATTTTTAAACATTGCTTCGGTCATAACCATAACATGTCAACACCGTCCACTTTATATAAAAAATATTAGATTAGATTTTGACATAATTATATACTTTTTAAGAAGAGGGCTGAAGTAGCAAAAGAGGGGGAACAACATGGCTAATATGAACAACTCAGGCAGATCATGTAAAAAAGAGTAAGTTTTTGTCACCACGTTCAGATTTTCTGTCTGACGGTGGTGACAAAAACTTCCAAATGGTCCTAAATAGAGACTAGAAAATAACTGCTCATGACAATAAACACAAATATGAACCGTAATGTTTTATTAGCCTTTTCATATTTTTATTTATGCAATCTCCCCTAAATTCCTTCAATGTCGTCCAACCTAAGGGGAGGCAGCTGGTTAGCTCAGTTGGTAGAGCACCAGTCTCCCATGTGAGAGACCAGGGTTTGAATCCCCCAGGGGACAAACATTAATACCTTACAGTTGGGTCCTTAGGCAAGACCCTTAATGCTACTGCCTAGCCACTGTAAGTCGCTTTGGATAAAAGCGTCAGCTAAATGGCTGTAATGTAATGATGTGGTGTGCCTTCCCTCTCTCTCAATTCACTAATATGCCATGTT
>JBAMHW010010334.1:0-13590 GCA_037177495.1 Rhadinocentrus ornatus | reverse complement strand
GACAGACACAGCAAACCTTCTTTCCACAGCTCACATTGATGTGCCATCCTGGATGAGCTGCACTACCTGAGCCACTTATGTGGGTTGTAGACTCCGTCTCATGCTACCACTAGAGAGAACGTAGAGTGACCAAAACATCAGCCAGAGAGCATAGGAACTGAAAAGTGTTCTGTGGTCACCTCCTGCAGAATCACTCCTTAGTTGGGGGTGTCTTGCTAATTCCCTATAATTTCCACCTGTTGTCTGTTGTCACAGGTATGTGTGATGAAAAAAAATGTGGCAGGGCTTCAAACGCAAGCGGCGTATGGAAGAGAGGAGCGGGACCCACGGGCAGGGGGAATCGTGGAGCAGGCTGAGGATGCATCAGGGACGTCTGGCGGGGATAAGAGCGCGGTCGGGGGAGAACTGAGCACCGTGGACACGGATAGCGGAGAATTGGCTGTGCGACAGCAAGCGCCATGGGAACCGTGGAGGAGGGAATGTGCGACAGCCCCCCTCCTCTAAGCTAAGTGTCTATTTGTGGTTGTGCTGGGCTCCGCTTTGCAAGGTTTCAGTGTTTATGTTGTGGACTTGAAGTGAAGTTATCGTGAGTCAGCAGTAGCCCTGCTTCAACCCGCCAGTGTAACCTGCAAATTATTTCCTGTCGCCGGCCTGTTTAGTCACCTTTCCCTTACACAGGTCTCCCCAACCCTTGGCTTCCCCAGAGCAGAGGAGCATTGGTGAGTCCGAGAGAGACGCGCAGGTGGAGCCGGGGAGGGGGACAGTTCGACAACCCCCTTCTTCTCAGCTAAGTGCTTCTTTCTGCTTTCTCTGGTGGCACTTATTGCCATATAACCTAAGATTGGCTAAATATTGCCCATCCAGCCCGCTGACTCCTTTTCCCTCGTACTTATTATTATAATTATTATTTTCAAATTAGGTCTAAATAACACAGCAAACATTTTCATTGGTGAAAATTCAAAATGATTAGTAATATTGTTTTAAACCGATTTTTAAAAACATCTTTGTGGGGATAAATAATTAAAGGTTTTTCTCAGAGAAAATTTCGGACTATAGCAGCCTAAAAGAAGAAGCCCAGACTTCCATCTTCCCATCCACTTCTTCCAGCTCATCCAGGGGGATCCAAAAGCTTTCCCAGGGAAGCTGAGAGACAAATGAAAAAAGGATAAAAAAGCTTACCTCTTCATACTTGCGATCAGCTTCTTCTGCAATGTGTTTAGCTTCTTTCAGTTGGATCTCTTGTAGCTCCATCTTCTCCTCATCCTTCAGAGCCCTGTTCTCAATAACCTTCATCCCTCTGCAGAAACAAATCCTCATTTATCTTCAAGTCAACATAATTTCACCAATAAGTCTTAACAGTGATTGCAATTGCAATGACTGGTGTTTGAACCTCTGATTATCTGATTCAAGGGTAGCAAAAGTGTCATTACATTTTCAGATCTCGCTGGTTTACACCCTAGTTTACACCAGCAGGTGGCAAAGTAGTACCACTTAATTGGAGTGAAGATATGAAGTGTGACAAACTGGAAAACATTTGATTTCTTTGCAGTTCTACAATTATTTGCATAATGTGCTTTTCTCTGCAGATATTTTCAGCCACATTCAAACATTATGGACAGTTGGTACTTAAATATGTCAATACATTCACATTTTGGGGAAGCGCCTCCTCATAAGACCAAACAGAAAGACTTAAAATATTGAAGTCCAGAGTATAGCTGTAGGACAATTAAAATTAAGGCTGATTACCAGAGTATACAAAGTATATCGTAATATTTCAATATCTTAATGGACTTTTTTCCCAAAAAAACATTCTTTCCTGACACTGAAGCCATATTCAAAGAGGAAAATGCCAGGATTTACAAGGTCCAAAGAATGGTGAGTGATTAAGTAGAAGCAGCTTTATTGTCATTGTCTCGGTAAGACAATGAAATAAAATTGAACGAAATGAAAAGTACTTCATTTATCCCAGACTAAACTTACAGAGTTGTAGAGTTTTATTTTATTAATTTAAATGGTAAATTGTCTGCATTTATATAGCGCTTTACTGTACCTGGAATGATACCCAAAGCGCTTTTTATCTTACATCGAATTCACCCATTCACACACACATTTGCGCACGGAAGCTGCCATGCAAGGCACCCAACCACAACCCATCAGGAGCAATTAGGGGTTAGGTGTCTTGCTCAGAGACACCTTGACATGAACTTGACAGGCCGAGGATCAAACTGGCACCCCCCAGGTTATAAGACAACCACTATACCCACTGAGCCACGCCGCCCTTTATTTATTTTTTAAATAAAAACAATAGTAAAAATTAACCAGAAGAATTTTAGTGCTTTGTTCCGGAGGTTGGTAAGTGCAGGCAGGAATGATTTCTGGTACCTTTCTATCTAGTGTTGGACTGGACAAAGTCTGTATTGATTGTCCATTATTCTCAGCAACTTGTTCAGTATTTTTCTTTTGGACAATGAGCTTCAGTGGCTCCAGAATTATGCCCAGCACAGAAGCAGCTTTTTTTTTCAGGGTGAGGTATCTTTCTTAGGCAGGTGGTGTGGAAAAATGGTTTGCAGACAAAAAGATCTCTGGACACCAGCTTGATGAATAATTAAAGGTTTATTACAAAAAGCCTGGCCTCAAAAACAGATCTGCAGAATCTATGAGGTCTTTGGGCCAATTGTAGAAGATCCTAGTGACCGTGGGTATCAGTGGCCTTGGAATTGGAAATATCTCACTTTTCTGAAGGTTTATTCTGTACCCTGCGATTCTACCAAAGTTCTCGAAGATGGAGAGGACCCTGGGTATAGAGACGTCAGGGTGTGAAACACAGTATTGTGTCATCTGCATATAAGAAATTCTTCCCTCTAGCACCTCTCTTAGTAAGCAAGTCATTATAGTATCCTGCCTTATGGCAATGGCTAAAGGCTCTATAGCCACTGCAAAAAGTAGTGGTAACAAGGGACAGCCTTGCCTTGTTCCACGAGAGATCGTAAAATACTGTTCACCCCATTGGTACAGACTGATGCTACTGGTGCATTATATAACAGTCTAATCCAATTAATATATTGTTTCCCAAACCCAAATTTGTCTAGTACATAAAACAAATACCCTCACTCCAGCCTATCAAAAGCTTTTTCAGCATCCAAGGACATAATGAGCAGTGGAGTGGTAGGATCTGAATCATGATAGATTATACTAAGGAGTCGCCTGACATTAAAAAAAGTAAGAAAATCTATTTTTTATAAATCCCGTTTGGTCAAGGGAAATTATCTGGGGTAAAAGTCTCTCTAATCTCAATGCCAATACCTTGGCTAAATCCTTAACATCTACATTCAGTAGCGAGATTGGGCAGTAAGATTCGCAGTGGCTGGAATCCTTGTTCTTTTTTAAAATTAAGGAGATAGACGCCTCTCCTAATAATTGGGGTAGCACACCCAATTCAAGGGATTCATTATACATCAGCATGTGAGGGATTAATTGGGACGAGAATTTATTTTAAAAAACTCAGATAGGAATCCATCCGGTCCAGGACTCTTGCCACTCTGAAGTGCTTTAATAGCCACATTAAATTCATCAGCAGTAATCGGATTATCTAATATGTTCTTGGACTCTTCACTAATAGTTTTTTTTCAAGCTTTCAAAGAAACTTTGGAATGTGGGACATGAGTCATGCTCAGAAGAATAAATTGAACTATAGAAATCCCTGAACATATCATTTCTAATTTTCATATACATAGCCTTTGGCTGTTTAAATCTCGTCAGCCACTCGTCTAAGTTGGTGGGCAAGAATCTTACTGGCTTTGTCACCTGATTCATAATGTGTATGTCGAGATCTCCATAACAGGTTCTCTGCTGCACTGGTTGATAAGAAGTCAAATAAATTTTTCTCGAGCAGAAGTTCCTTCATTTAGTCAGACGAAGGGGAGTTTGTGTATGCCCATTCTAGTTGTAAAATACAGGCAGTTATATCTGACATTTTGTTTTTAGTTTGCTTTTTATTATAAATCATATATGAAATTATTTAGCATCTTAAATACGCTTTTAGTGAATCCCATAGAGTACTACAGGAGATGTCCAGAGAGGAATTAACCTCAACAAAGAATTCTAATTGGTCAGCTACAAAGTGCACAAATTCCTCTTTTGGACAGTGCAATAGAGTTAAGTCTCCAGTGAGGTCTAGGAGTATTGTGCGCAAACCTAAAAGTGGCTGTAAGAGGGGAGTGGGCTGATATGACAATAGTGTTGTATAAACAGGCTTCGGCTGAAGAAAATAATCTATTATCCACTAAAAAATAATCAATCCGGGAAAATGTCTGATGTACCTGGGAGAAAAAGGAGTAGATCCGAGCAGTGGGGATCATGCTTTGCCACAGATCTAAAAGAGCATAGTCTTTGAGAAACAAATTAATGGTGCCCTTGAGATTACAATGGGTCTGTAGGCACCAAGGGAGGGGAGGAAGGGGTCGGTGGGGTGTGTGGGGGAATTAGGGTTAATGGGGGGGTGGAACTGGAGGAGTGTCCCCCTCCTCTCTCTCTCGCTCTCTCCCCTTCCACCAGGGGCTGCTTCGGTGTGGTTATGGGCACTGGACCTTGGGTCCGACCACAGGTATGAACCTGGGGCTCTCATGTCCCCTGGGGCGGTGCTGTGGACTGCCAGGGGTGAGTGGGCGTCTGGGGCGCTGCTGCCTTGGGCTCTTGACTGGGCTGGGCCTTTGCCCTTCTGCCTTTGGGCGGTCCTGGAGAGGCGGGGGCACCTACAGCGGCCAGCTGAGGAGTTGGTCACCCGGAAGAGTCTTTCTTCCGGTTGTGCCCCTCCCCGTGCCCCTCTCCTCCCCCGCCACCCCAGATCATACCCACCACACAGAGGGCACTGTGGGGCGGGTGAAGACGGTGGGTTTGGCTGAGGGGTCCCCAGTTGCGATCCCTCAGTGGACCCCTGCAACTGTCTACCCCACTAGAATTTAATCACAACTGACACATCAATATACATTTAGGGCCTTGTGGGGATGGGCACACAAGCTGTGACAGGAGCCACAGAGGTGGCCCTTCCTCCACCTCTCTCCCCCCGATTTCATTTACACAGACACTACCACATTCAACACTACAGCAGTACACACATAACACACACACTCACACACATTGAGAGAGTCCTGAGGGGGTCCTGCTGTCTGGCAGCAGTGGGACCACCCTGCCCTGTTGCCCCTGCCCCATCGCACCAGGGGGCTTCGGTCTAGGGGCTACTCTTTCGGGCCTGGCCTCCCCCCTGTCTTCATCTGATCCTTCAGGGTGCGGCGTGATCACAGCCTCCTTGCAAGCACACATTTCATCCTTATTGCATAGTCACACATGCACGTTCACAGCTGCACATGCATGCTCACAAACATGCTCTCAGCTTCCGACTAGATGTTGCTGATGTCTCATGATACATAACATGTCTACCTTGATAGAGCAAATCTGTCCGGCAAAATATGGCACTCAGGCTGCCATTCTGCATGTTAGGATGGTGGACAGGACAGTGTTAAATAAAATAATAATAATGATAATAATAAATCGCTCGGGCAGATTTAGATAGTTCGGAGGGCTTAGATGAGGACCGGTCCAACACTGGATCGAGGCAACAGTTGCAATCACTACCTAGAATTAAAATGTAGGAGTCTAAATTAGGTAAACTATATAGCAAGTCAGAGAAAAACATATCATTGTCCCAATTAGGTGCATTAAGGTTAGCTAATATCACAGGAGTGTTAACAATATGACCAACAACAACTATGTAGCAGCCCTGAGGGTCTGCGATGATGTTTGAGGGGTTGAACTGCAGAGATTTACGATTCAGAATAGCTGTGTCTCTTGACCTGCTTTTGAAGAAAGAATGATATGATTGTGCTACCCAACGTGTGGGTATCTTTGTATGATCCGACTTTTTTAAATGAGTTTCCTGCAGATGGGCAACTTCTATTCCGAGGCTATCAAGATGAGAGGGAACCTTATTATTTGTGGGTCTCTCCAGCCCACGGACGTTCCAAATGGCAAATGTTATTGACGTTCCTATAGAGCTTTGTAACCTATTAAGTAATGCCATAAAATAGAGCTGTTATATAATATGTCCTGACACCTGTATATAATACAACCTCTGCTTGAATATTTTGCAAAAGCATCTCAAGAGATGTGAGACATAAAACCAAAACAGAACAAAAATACATCAGATCATAAAACAGAGAAAAACACAGAACCCCCCACCCCCACCCCCTGCACCTCACCAACATAGGTGCATATAAGACCACATAAGATTTTCTATTAACATAGGAATTGCAAGCTATAGGTCTGTTTTATATAATATCTACAGAACATCTTAAGTAAAGTACAATATGTAAAGTAAACCCGAATTGTTCTCTCATTACAATAGCCAGACATTCAACAGCCATAAAATGTAAACAGAGCAATGTGTGTACATTATATGGTGTTGCAACACACTCCACATCACAGTGCAAGCCAAGCACTGTGCTAAAAAATACGGTATACCAAGCAATATACAATATTTGTCCCACTGCTGGTAGTTGTACCAATCTTAGAGTGTTCCACAGGATTATAAGTGTGCAATGCAACAAATGATAACAGCAGGAATGGAAGAAGAGGGAGAAACATACCTACTTGCTGTCCACATGTAAAAGCAGCAATACTGTACCATAGCGTGAAGGTCCTTTCAAGGAACAATGTCCAGCAGCTGTACTTCTGTCTAGGGGAAAGAGGATGTGGGCTGTGTCACTTCCTTGGATTGGCATTGTGTGTCTCACTGTTGATGAAGTCCATTGCTACGGTGTGATCCTCAAAAGTACGTTCCTTATTCCCCTTGAGGGTAACACATAGTGTAACTGGAAATTGCAGCCCGTTCTTTGCTCACTCTATGGATCTCAGCTTCTTTTTTACTTGTCCAAACGCCGCTCTTTTTTCATCACTGCCGTGGTGTAGTCGGGATAAATATGGAAAGCCTTCCCTTTGAGCATCAGCGGGCCCTGAGATGACTTACGCAGGACTTCTTTCAAAAGTTGAGATACAAACTGTGTAGGCTGCCCATTCTCCAGCCCTTCTTTAATACCCATAAGCTGCAAATTGTTTCGCCTGGAACGGTCTCTCAAATCCTCACATTTTGCCTGCAGCTCCTTCACATCACCTTGAAGTTGAGAGATGGTGGCGCAGAGCTTGGTAGTGCAGTCACCAGTATGTTTGGCAGTTTTCTCCAGCTCCTTCAGTCAGGTATTATGTGAGGTTAATGAGGCCTTTAGGCTAGTGATTGCAGTTGACAGCTCACTCCTCACTGAGTTGATGTCCAATTTAATATCGGCACGCAGCATCTGATTGTCATCCCCAATCTTTGCACAGAAAGAATCTTGTAGGGAGTTGAGTGAGTCAGAGAACATCTGCGGTGTTAGCAATTACTGCTAGTTGAGCCCTTGAGTGTAGCTACTTTGTTGTTTTGCAGACTGGTTATGAGTATTTAACGCCACCATTGTGATCTGAAAGCTATCCTGACGATCCTAGTGGCTATATTGTCGGGGGCTTCATGCCCCTGGTAGGGTCACCCATGACTAATAGGTGTCTAGGGGAGGGACCAGATGAAGTGCGACTCAAATCACCCCTATTATGATGACAAAGCAAGGACCAGGGTTTCCCTGTGTGGGTCACAAGGGCCCCCCTCTGGAGCCGGGCCTGGAGGTGGGGCACAGAGGCGAGCGCTTGGTGGCCGGTCCGGTCGGGCTCAGCCCGAAAGGGTGACATGGGCCTCCCTCCCGTGGGCTCACCACCATCAGGAGGGGCCATAGGGGTCAGGTGCAGTGTGAGCTGGCTGCCAGAGGCGGGGACCCTGGTGGTCTGATCCTCAGCTGCAAAAGCTAGCTCGATGGAACGTGGAATGTCACCTCTCTGGCGGGGAGGGAGCCTGAGCTGGTGCGTGAGGTTGAGCGGTTCCGGTTAAAAATAGTTGGACTTACCTCGATGCATGGCTTGGGCTCTGGAACCACTATCCTTGAGAGGGGCTGGACCCTCTTCTATTCTGTAGTTGTTCTTGGTGAGAGGCACTGAGCACATGTCGGCGTGATCATTGCCCCCCGCCTTGGCGCCTGTACGTTGGGGTTTACCCCGGTGGACGAAAGGGTAGCCTTCCTCTGTCTTCAGATGAGGGGGACGGGTCCTGACTGTTTTTTTGCTTATGCACCAAGCGGCAGTTCAGAGTACCCACCCTTTTTGGAGTCCTTGGAGGGGGTGTTTGAGAGCACTCCTTCCAGGGACTCCCTCGTTCTGCTGGGGGACTTCAATACTCACGTGGGCAATGACAGCGAGACTTGGAGGGGCGTGATTGAGAGGAATGGCCCCTCTGATCTGAATCCGAGTGGTGTTTTGTTGCTGGACTTCTATGCTCATCGTGGACTGTCCATAACGAATTCCTTGTTCAGGCATAAGAGTGCCCACATGTGCACTTGGCACCAGTACACTCTATGCCACAGTTCTGGACACTCGAGTAAAGAGAGGGATGGAGATGTCAACTGATCACCACCTGGTGGCGAGTTGGCTCGGATGATGGGGGAGGATGCAGGTCAAGCCTGGCAGACCCAAGCGTGTTGTAAGGGTCTGCTGGGAACGTCTGGCGGAGTCCCCTGTCAGAAAGAGTTTCATCTCCCATCTCCGGCAGAGCTTCAACCATGTCCTGGGTGAGGCAGGGACATTGAGTCCGAGTGGGCTGTGTTTCGTGCCTCTATTGTTGAAGCGGCCAGCCACAGCTGTGGCCGTAAGGTCATTGGTGCCTGTCATGCTGGAGAGGATGGTCTGTCGAATAGTCGAACCTCGGATTGAGGAGGAGCAGTGTGGTTTTCGTCCCGGTCATGGAACAGTGGATCAGCTCTGCACCCTCTTCAGGGTCTTTGAGGGGGCATGGGAGTTTGCTCAACCAATCTACATGTGCTTTGTGGACTTGGAGAAGGCATTCGACCGTGTGCCCCAGGGACTCCTGTAGAGGTTTTCAGGGAGTATGGAGTGCCAGACCCACTTGTACGAGCTGTACGGTCCCTGTACGACCGGTGTCAGTGCTTGGTCCGCATTGCCGACAGTAAATCAGAATCGTTTCCAGTGAGGGGTTGGACTCCGCCAAGGCTGCTCTTTGTCACTGATTCTGTTCATAACTTTAATGGACAGAATTTCTAGGTGCAGCCGAGGTGTTGAGGTGATCTGGTTTGGTGGCCTCAGGATTGGTTCTCTGCTATTTGTGGATGATGTGGTTCTGTTGGCTTCATCGGGCCGTGATCTTCAGCTGTCACTGGAGCGATTCGCAGCCGAGTGTGAAGAGGCTGGGATGAGAATCAGCACCTCCAAATCCGAGACCATCATCCTCAGGCGGAAAACGGTGGAGTGCTCTCTCCGAGTCGGCAACGAGGTCCTGCCCCAAGTGGAGGAGTTCACGTATCTCTGGTGCCTCCTGGACGTGTGGTGAGGTGTTCCAGGCTCGTCCCACCGGAAAGAGGCCCCAGGGAATACCCAGGACACACTGGACGGACATCTCTCGGCTAGCCTGGGAACGCCTCGGGATCCAGCCGGATGAGCTGGTGAATGTGGCCGGGGAGAGGGAAGTCTAGGTTTCCCTGCTTAGGCAGCTGCCCCTGCAACCCGACTCCGGATAAGTGGCAGAAAATTGATGGATGGATGGATGGATGGATGGATGGATGGATGACAGTGTTTAAACCTTTGTTAAAATGCTTTGGGCATCCCAACCAGATGCCCGAGCCAGCTCATCTGGATCCTCTCGATGTGGAGGAGCAGCCACTCTACTCTGAGCCCCTCCCGGATCACCGAGCTTCTCACCCTATTTCTAAGGGAGAGCCACCCTGCAGAAAAAAACTCATTTTGGCTGCTTGTATTCGCGATCTTGTTCTTTCGGTCACTACCCACAGCTCGTGACCATAGGTGAGGGTAGGAACGTAGATTGACTGGTAAATAGAGAGCTTTACTTATGGCTCAGCTCCTTCTTCAACATGACAGACCGACACTGTCATAATATCATAAATAAAGCTGCTGCTGGTCTAATAACTTCTTCAACCCTTCTCCAGCAGATGAGTTCAGGACCATACAGTCTTTCGCTCAAAGAAGTTCTTATTACTCTTAGTTGCAAGTGTGCAAACTGAGATGGGAAAAAGGGCTTTTTTTGTACACTGCTCCCTTTGGCTCGAACAACTGCAGAAAGACCTGAAACTTCATGACCTAGGGCCTCATTTATAAAGCTAGCGTAGGTACAAAAAGTGGCATATGCCAATTATAGTCAACTCTTGAGATTATTAAAACCAAACTTGGCAGGAGAATGTCCACGGCAACTCTAACCCTTCCATACACACAAAATCTAGGGAAACGAATAAACGTTTAAATTTTAAACGAATCAAATCAAAGGCACCGAATGAAATCAAAGAAATTATGTAAAATGTGAGACATTTGTGCAAAATCAAATATTGCCTTTTACACAACATGTTATATATTAGGCCATTTGCAAAAATGAATAATGAGGCACTTATGATATTAATACTCATAATGGACTTGACACACTGGAGCCAACGCTGCTCCTTCTCCATCATTTGCTATGGAACTTGGGCGATGAGGCAAAAATTGCTGCCCAAAATGTTGCGCTAGTGGGGGATTGTGATGCAACACAAGAAAATAGAAAAATGTTGAGATTTTGTCACTGTCACATGGCACTTGAAGACTGAAAACCATTCAAAAAAATTTCTTTCCAACATTAAGAATTCGTACTAATTTCCCACACACCCTAATCAAGTGGGTACTAACATCCCACACACTTAAATCGAGTGGGTACCAATATAATACTTTCTGATTCCGTGGGTTTTCTCTTCTCCTTTAGAGTTAACTACAGGCCAGTGAAGACAAACTACTTCTCTCCTATTTCAATTATTTATTCAATTGCAGAATATTAGAAATGTGAATATAGAGCTCTGGGCCCGGTTACCTCTCCCTGAAAAAATATGAGTCTGACCGCCTGCAACAGCCAATACTCTCTTATAACTCTCCACTGGACCCTTAAATAGAGGAGAGATACAGAGTTTTTTTGCTGAGTCATGCTTGCTGGAGTAAATTTCAAGGGCCATCTGGTAACTCTCTTTGTGTCCTCACCCGGCGCTTACCTCTCACTATCTGCAAGAAATAGATGAGGACACCCACACAAATGGCCCATGCATTTGAACCCCCACTAGATTTACCACCCTTTGGCTCTCCTCTCCAGAAACACAAATACCGAATCAATCCCACAGAGCCCCACTGATCCACAATCTATATAAGCTTATAAATTAGAAATATTTAATATGAATAATAGAGTAAAAATATAAATCTAAGTTAGCACACCTGAGTAATTCCTTGATTATCCTTAATATCCTACACACTACAACCAACCAGCGAGGGGCTTCATTGACTGACCAATAAGCTGAGAGCAGGTTAGACAGTGCAGTCTGCAAACACTTCAACATGGAGGAACATATCATTTTAGCTGTGTCTAACTTTTCCAGACTGTACGATACTTCACGCAAAGATTATAAAGATGTAAATGAAAGGCAGATGCCTGGTACCAGGGTGAATTTGTCTAAATGTAGGTTCGGGATTTATCTGAATCAGCCTTAAGGTCCGCCATCAAATGATAATATTCACCATGCTGTTCCCTTTTTTATAAAATAGGATGAACCCAGGTTTGTTTCTCTTTTATACAGTAGAGTCAACAGCAAGATCCGTCAATTCAAGTAAAATCTTCTGACTCTTAGTCCTTCATGCCTTGTCTGTCACAGACTGCTTTGAAAATTCCCTCCAGTTTCATAACCAATCAAATTTCTTGGAGATAGTGATCGGTGAGCGCATTGCATTGCACTGCCACCATTGCTGCAGTTTGTCTTGATTCGTGTGTTCGGTTTCACCTGGGTGGTGATGAGTTTTGTCGCTGTTCACCTCCTTTGTGTCAAGCCCATAAGAGTGCATACTAAAAAAAAATAAAAAATAAATAAATCAGGATTTACAATAGTAAGGGAGATGTTTTTAAGGTGTAACTACACCCCCTACCTTTTGCATAAATCCACCCACTGCTGAATTTGAAAAATGCGTGAAACTGTAAGGGTTGGGAGGTGATCAGGGAGCGGAGAGTGGGCAGGACGGGTTACACAGGCAGAAATTGTTGACAGACAGCACCTTCGCTCACTAGCAAGATGAAAAGTGAGATTCACAAAGCAGCTACACCACAGACCAGTATTTTTCCCCTCCAGAATTTTTTTTTCATCATACATGTCTGTCCATTAATATGTGATTATTTGTTTGCTTATTACATGATCAAAATAAATTATCTAAACCTAACTAAATGAAATTATGGTCTGACCTTCCTAAAGGAGGCATGGTAGAGGAACTATATGCAACGTTTGCGAAAAATAAATTCAACATCTTATTTTCACTGGTGGAGCAGCTGACAAACGGTTGGAATGTTAGTTACGTATGTTGCAGAGAGGGAGATGTTCTTAAAGTCTCCAGAGACTGCAATGGATGCATTAGGATGCTGTGTTTGTAGCCTAGCACCAATGGAGCTGATGAAGTCACAGGCTATGTGTGCAATGGTACCAAGTATGATTTAAACAGCTACTGGAATAACACAGGTAAACTTTCTGGGTAAATAATGTGGACAAAAACTCACAACTAACAGTTTGATGTTCCTTGTGCAGATCTTCACCTTTGCAGTGAGATGTCCAGGATGGCGTTTTTATTATTCTTATAATTCCCTTCTAAAGGACCAACAGGTTTTGTAAATTTGTCCATCTTGTTTTGTTCACAATCAGCCATTACTTAGATGACACAACTTCTTGTTATTTCTTAGTAATAGGCATGCAGCAATTTGGTGCATAATCTCTACTGATAAGGACTGTGAATTTAGGAAGCAACACTGAATGACAATCAATTTCACATGCTATTGTGCAAATGGAATAGACAACAGGTAAAAGTTATAGGCATTTTGTCATGTGTCTGACTTTATCCCCTGGTTTACTTTATTGTTTCAATTTTGGTCTTGTTTGGTTTGTGTTTTTTGGTATTTTAGTTCTTGTTCAATGTCCGTTCTTGGTTTCTTGTATTTAGGGTCATGTTCTGATTTCTGCTCATTAGTTCACCTTGTCTAATTTGTTCATTCACTTCTCCTGTGTCTTGTTAGTTACTTAATGTATTTAAGCCATTGGTTTCAGTTCATCCCTTGCCAGTTCATTGTTTGTTTGACTCCAGCTTTAGTTAGTCCTGTTTAGTTTTTCCATGCCCTGCCATGCCTGTGTTTTTGTTCAGTAGTTTAAGTTTATTGTTATTACATCCTTTCAGTTGCACCGGTCGGCCTCCTGCTTCTTTAAAGCCTGCACTTGGGTCCTCATATCCACAGCTTCGGTGACACATTTAGCAAGAAATCCCCAATAAAGGAGTGGTTCTGCAGGTGGTGACCACAGACCAATTCTCAGTTCCTCTGCTTTCTGGCTGATGTTTTGGTCACTTTTGAATGCTGGCGGTGCTTTTACTCTAGTGGTAGCATGAGACGGAGTC
>JBAMHW010010333.1:0-13775 GCA_037177495.1 Rhadinocentrus ornatus | reverse complement strand
TTTTTGTACCAGGCTTTAAACATGTTTATTTCTGCTGTGAAGTTGGTCTTTTTAACATGGGAGTTTATGGGGATTTGTTCTGTTTTGGAGCCCCTAGTGGATGAGGGGTGAACTGCAATCTTTTGCACTTCCGCATAGGCTTTACATTTAACCGCCGAAGGTTGCTGCTTGGTCCCATTTCTATGTATACCCCTTGGTTCCTGTGCGTCTCTGCCAGATCTTTGATTTTGTTTTCACCCGTGTCATTCTTGTGTTTCTTGTTCATTTGAGTCGGCTTCTAAGTTTCTCTCCTTTACTAGCTGCATCAAAGAGGCAAAAGCAACTTATAGGAGGGGTCAATGGTAACTACAACAACTCAGACAGACATGGCAGGGGAAATGACACATCACAAATCAAAATAAAAACTTCAGCCCAGCTACCAACATACAACTAAATTGGCTGAAGAGTTCAATCTGTTTTTTGGATGTTATGTAATGATTGCCACATCATCATCTGCCTCTACAAAAACGACAGCACTGGCCACACCCAAACAAACACTTGCTCTGCAGGCTTCTGAGGTACAATCGCAATTCAGATAGGTTAATCTAAGGAAGGCTGCAGACCCAGATGGTCGTCCTGGTTGGGTGCTCAGAGACTGTGCAACTGTCTCTCTCTTCAGTGACATCTTCAACCTATCCTTGTCCTTGTGTTCTGTATCTTCCTGTCTGAAAACTTTAGAAAGAGTGGTGGTACCAAAACAGACAGCAGCAATGGGCCTAAACGATTACAGATCAGTGGTCCTTACGCTACAGGTGATGAAGTGCCTAGAAAGACGGGTGCAAAAAAATCAAAGAAGCCCATCGACTGATGATACCATTACCACCACCTTACGCAATGTACTACTCCACCTAAAAAACAGCAATACATACCAGGAATTACAGTTTGGCTTTTAACACAATCCCACATAAACTGACTGTTTCAAAAGCTGGACCTGTAACTCAACCACATCATCTGCCTGTGGACCTGGGAATTCCTGACCAACTGCCAACAGTCTGTAGCCGCGTTTTTATTACCCCAAGAATTGCGCAAAACCTAAAAATTGCAATTAAAAACTGGTAATGGAAACATCTAAATTTAGAAAAACCTTTTAGATAGTGCTAAAAAAAATTCACGCTCTCGTGAGGTGATTTTTCAGACATGTCAAAATAGAAGTATATTAAAAAAGCATAATGGAAACACTGTTTTTGCATTTAAATGTCCCTGTATGTGATGTAGGGAATCACGCAACTAGTTCATTACTCTAAAGCAGGGTTCGCCAATTCGGTCCTACAACGGCCGCAATCCAGCAGGTTTTCCATGTATCCCTGCTTCAACCCTTTTTATAATGCCCAATGATTTAGAAACCTTCTTACAAATGAATTCACAATGATTCATAAAGCATAACTTTTTATCAATATAGACACCTAAAAATGTTGCTGATCAAACTTGTGCAGGTGCATTATCAATTATATAGATTTTGGCTCTGTCTGCATTCCTATTTCTAAAAGTAATTAAATTAGATTTGTTGACATGGAGTGATAACCTGTTTAACATAAACCAGTGGGAAAAATGAATCTGTCCAGCATTTGCCTTGGCAATAAGGGAGTCAAAATTTTTTGTCAGAGACAAAGAGGTTAGTATCATCAGCAAAGAATATAGGTGACAATATACTTGAAGCATTAGCAAGATCATTAACATGTGTTAAAAACAACAAGAGTCCTAAATAGATCCTTGTGGAACACCAATTTTTTGTACAGCCAGCTGTGATGGATACCCTTTAAAAGAACAATTTGCTCTCTTCTGTTTAAGTAATTAGCAACCCATTGTAAAACCTGTTTTTTAAAACCAAAACAAAACATTTTTGAAAACAAAATTTCACAATTCACTGTATCAACAGCCTTTGATAAATCTAGAAAAATGCTAGGGCATATTCATTTTTCTCCAGAGCAGCAGTAATTTTCTCTCTGAGACGTAAAAGAGCCATATATGTAGAAAATTCTTCTTAAATCCAAAATTGGTTTTCGAACAAGATATCGTCTATCTAGGTGTTTCATGATTGTATTATATACTAACTTTTCAAGAACGTTAGAAAGACAAGGCAGTATGGATATAGGACGATAATTTGAGAA
Source organism: Rhadinocentrus ornatus (assembly GCA_037177495.1). Lineage (NCBI taxonomy): Eukaryota > Metazoa > Chordata > Actinopteri > Atheriniformes > Melanotaeniidae > Rhadinocentrus > Rhadinocentrus ornatus. Next base: position 11,628 of record JBAMHW010010333.1, on the reverse strand, counting down.
TACCGATGGATCATCAAATTTAAAAAGCGGAATAACCATGGCGATTTTAATGGCTTGAGGAATAGTATCTGTTTCAAGAGACATGGAAAAAATAAATGATAAGGGATCGATAATTGCATGACCTACATTTTTAATCAATGAGGCACGAATTTCATCATGGCCAGGAGAGGAGTTTTTAAGGCTTATAATAATATCAAGCACTCCGGAAGAAGGCTTTACAGGTTCAAAAACATTTAGGATGGCATACTCATTAGTTATAAAGTCTTTGGGGGAACCAGAAACGTCGCCAATATGTTTCGAAAGACATGGTCCCACATTCACAAAAAAGTCATTGAATCTATTATATATAATCTATATTTGCGGTTCGGGATGGGTCTGTTTTCTTTACTTAGCCATCCTGAAATTCAACTGGGGGTAGAAAAGAGGCATGTCTCATGTTAAGTAATTCTTTCAGTGTCCCATGTACGTTTAAGGTTATTTGTAAAGCTGTTAAATTGATCACGATAATACTCCTGTTTAAAGAAGATAATTGTATTTGTTTCTAAATAATTTGTATGAAGCATAAATAAAAGAAGTAGGACTTTGTAGGTATTTTTATAAAAAAAAAAAAACATTTTTTAGGATAGATTTCCTTAGTTTGGTAGTAAACCATGGTTTGTTAAATTTTGCTGAGGTTTTGTTGCTGTTATTTGTGAGAGGAAAACATCTCTCTAAAGTTGTTAATACTCCTGTCATTGAGCATTCGAAATAAAACCCTCTTTAATTCAGACATACTGGATTTACTGTGCAAAACAGAAGATTGAAAGACAGGCATATGATCTGAGATGTCAGTGCAGAGAATACCGCATGTGATAACATTAGAAAATGCATTAGTAAAAGTACGAGTAAGTAAGAGTACTTACTAGTTATTCTTGTGGGCTTGTTAATTAGAGGATAAAAGTAATTGGAAGATATTTGTGAGGTCATCACTATGATGTTTAATTTCCTCATTTAGAAGATTAATATTAAATTAACTAGTAAAAAACAAGGTTTATTCTCCTTGTCAACATATTCCAATTTATCTAATAGACCCTCTTCAAATTTCTTAATTTAAGTAATTGGAGGTCGATACATACGACCTACAATAACTCTCGTGTTCTTCTTCCAAGCAATTTGTTTGCATCTCTAAAAAAACAGCTTCACTGTTGCAATCTGAAACTTACCTTCAAGATCAGTTCTTTCTTTGAATTCAAACCCTTTTTAGACATAAAGAGAGACTGCACCACCTCTACGTCCTCTACATCTATGTGTGGCTGTGTAATCAGAGCGGGTTGGTATCCTCTGTAAGCCATGTTTGGGTTAATGCAATAACTGAGATGACACGATTCAGTGATGAGAGATAATGATAGAAATTGTCACAATATTTAGAGAGACTTCAGATGTAGAGTGGAGAAGATGTTGGACTCCTTGTATGTAGAAATAATGGAATTAAACTGATTTTCAGTAAAATAATCACATAAAGACGGACAATGGGTAATATCATGCGAGTCAACATTTGTTGATACATTATTTAAAGACAAAAATCAATCAGGATTAAATGAATTTTTATAGACCTTTTTGTCGTTTTGAGGCTGAAATAACTGAACACTATTATTCACTAGTGCATTAGATTCAACATTCTTAGTGGTAAATTATAACATGAGCTGGTTTAGACACAATGTTTACGACAAATGACTACATGATTTACAAAACCTTGGGTAACATTTTATTCTACTCACTACAGCTATTTTGTTGCTCTCTCCTGGGTTGTACAATGAGTCTATCATATTTCAGATAGGCCAATTCTCCCCTTGATCGAGCAGCTCTTATTTGAGGTAGCAATTCTTTACGTTTCTGACATCCAGCATCTGTAAAATCTTTGTTTATGTAAATGTTGGTACCTTTTAAGCTGCTCGCTTTTGAAAGGATTTATACCTGCATAGCTTAACTATCATAGATCTTGGCCTTTTGCCATCACCATTGGTTTAAGGCCTTCCAATGCGATGTGCTCTTTCTATTTAATTTTTTAATTAAGATTTCTCTAAATTTCTTTTCAGGGTCAGACCAACTTTCTTCAGGTGATTCTGAGATACCATCAATGACAATATTGTTTCTTCCACACTGATTTTCTAGATACTCAACTTTGTCCAACCAGAACCTGCTTCATAGCGCAGGTTGTAGGTCTTCACCTGACTTTAAAAGCTGTAACATTTCAGATTTCTTCTCTTCTCCTCAGGTCTTCATCTTCCCACCACATCATCACAATGTCAGTTAACTACTCCTCTTCCCTCATCTCCTCCCCGGATTCTGTACAATCTCTCTGTATCAACTCCACACTTGGTGATTCAATCGTCAACGCCCTTTCTGCCACCAGACTCGTCCTCATGATCCCCATCTCCATCTTTGTCCTCCACCTGGGCATTCAACAGTGGCGGCAGCATCATTCCTTTAAAATAGCGAGTCACTCCGACATCTTCACCTACAACCTGGCCGTCATAGAACTCATGTGGAGTTTTGGGACAGTTTTATGCTTTTTGGGGTTTTTCTTAGATTTTGTAAATATTTTTTCAGTGACGTATTATCTTTACGGCATCATTTTCTATGCAGAGATCGACTTTCATGTCCTAACCTGTGTGGATCGCTACCTAGCCGTTGTTCATCCAGTAGAGTATCGTAAACTACGAAATACCCGTGGAGTCCCAATCAGAAACATCAGCATAGTCTGTGTTTGGCTGTCGTTGCCATTGACCTGTATTTCACATTTTTATGTCCCTACTTCATCCTTGATCATGTTCTTTACTTTTTTGGTCGCCTCTGTGGTTGTTGTCTCTTTCTGCAGCCTTTCTGTTCTCCATGTGCTGATTCGTCCAGGCCCGGGGGCAGGAGGCGGGAACAAGGGCCCTATTGACCAATCAAAGCAAAGAGCGTTCTTTACTGTTATGGCCATAATGGGGGTCCTGTACTTGTTTTTCTTGGGGTCCCTTGTTTCTTCTGCACTGATGGCATCACAAGTGTTGTGCCCAGCTCTCTCCTTTGCAGTTCTTTCTTCTATGATGTGGTTTAGTCTACCCAGCAGTCTGGTTTTACCACTGCTTTGTCTGCACAAGACAGGAAAACTACCATGCGGACGCCAGGATAGTAGTTAAAGAGAACAAGTAGAGATTTCAGTTTTAAAATCTCACAAAATATATATCCATGTTAAGTTTGCTTCAAACTAAACGTTTATTATTTCTGCTCCTTATATCTGGAATAAATTACTAAAAAACCTAAAGTCTAACCCAAACCTTAGTTATTTAAATCAGTTTTGAATCTTTTTTTTTTTCTTTTGCACAACTTGATGACATGAAGATCAGAAGTTTTTCTATTTATTTTTTCTTCTTTTCTTTTCTTGATGATTGTACTTTGTGCGTTACATATGCGCATTAATGATAATGATAAACCACCAAGGTGAACCTTTTAAGCCTCGACTCTGGACGGGCTTAAACATTGGCTCTTCTATGTGGAGTTTGCATGCTCTCCATGTGTATGAGTGGGTTTTCTCCGCGAACTCTGGTGTCTTCCCACCATCCAAAAACATACAAGCTAGATTTATGGGTCACTCTAATTCTCCTAAGGAGTGAGTGTTTTTGTTTTGTCTGTATTGGCCTTGCGATCGACTAGTGACCTGTCCAGCTGTAATTTCCTCTAGCCTGCTAATTCATGGGAGAGGCTTTAGCTTCACCACTACCTTGAAAGTGAATAAGCAGCATAAGAAATAAATTAATAAATTACTATATTTTCCTAAAATAAAGATATTATACATATAAAATATAAGGAAATGGAGGCATGCCCTAAAACATTTTCAGTCGAGTATGGTGTACATCACACAATTTAACTTTGATTAAAATACTACCAACTTCTCGCAGCAATTATCTAGCATGATTTAGTTCATGAACTAATTTTTTTTGGTTGTCACTGCTCTTCTTCAGAGGGTTTAAAATAAAAATTCAACCCAAAAGCATTTATTTAGTTAACTGGCTAAATAAAACATAAATTCAGATTCCCTAATTAATCCGTTCACTTGAACGGTCTGAGAGGTTAAATCAACATCCTCATTGATCTATAGAAAACACTGCTTATTTTTTTAGATTTCAGAAACCTATTGATGAAATTAGGGCAATAAATGTAATCGTCTATGTCTGGCTGAATGGTTAATACAGTTTTCTGTTGTAAGATATATTCATTAATATTGTTACTTTTTTAATCATTTTACAAAGACCCAGGGCCATTCACCAGTCCGCTCCCACCAGCCTTTTCATTGTATTTTAGAAACTTTTTATAATTATTAAACAGTTCTTTTTATAGTGGTACTAAATTATCAAAAGCAGAATTAGTTCCCACATGTGCTTTTTAGCATTGAAAAAAACTTATATCTAAAAATATTTGCAGGTTGTGTGTGCATTTTTGTGTGTGATCACCTAATCCTGCGGTAACTTAAAAGAACAAAATGCGTTCATTAAGTTATCGCAACATTTGTAGCAATAGTCATTATCTAGCTTTAATGAGGTAGTAGCAGACTGGTGCTTTTGGACAACGGGCATGCGAAAGCGCTCCAATGATAACGTGAAGAAAGGAACATGTCAGGAATCAACCACCTCCAGCAGTTTGGATTATTCCAGCAATGTGAGGAGATCTAGCTAGGTAGTAACCATAGCAATCGCATCTTCTTCTCTTCCTCTGGAGGCATCTGCAGCTGATTAAACTCAGTCCGACTCGCAATCACACGTTTAGTATGTCTGGTTTCAGTCTGCTGCAGATGTTTCCTGATGTTTTGCAGAGTTGAAGCTGCACAAAATGAAACTGGATCAGTTTGGTTGAGCTCTAGTTGCCTTTATCTAAGATGAACTTGTGCAAACTTGTGCAGGTTAGTAGTTACTGAGTGTTCCACCATGGCTCCTCTTTCGCTTGGATGTAGACGTTTGTTGAGCTGCCTGAGCCTGACGGAAACATCTGCCTTGTGCTGAGCATTTGTGTTGTTTTGAGTAAAATTTGACCCGAACCTCTCTCACATAATGTTTCTGTTTTTTTTTTTTGTTTTTTTTATGAATTAAGATCGACTTGAGACAGTCTGGCATTTAATTCTAAAGTCTGATTATTGGTTTAAATGACTAGATTGACATTGTTATTCATAAATTAAATGTTCTATTTTCTGTTAAATCTGTTCTGTTACATCTTAAATGTGCTGGATCCGATTTTAAGTGTCGGGAATTTATTTTTTCAAGTAGTACAGGAAAAAAAAGCTATTTTTTAAAGCGTAGTCTACACCTTATCTGCTTCAACGTGGGTCAGATATTGAATTATTAAAATTGAATTTGACCTCTTATAAAGTCTAAACACACTCAGATCAATTCATTGACCTTCCAGCCGGAAGACGACCTCTACCAGCTAAGCCACGGCTGCAGTACTAATTCAGAGCCTCTGTTTTATGTTGATTTGCCAGTTTTCTTGTAAAAAGTATTTTAAATGAGGCTTTTTATTGTCAGAATTATAACTTTTTTTATTGACAAAGTGGACTACACTCATTGTTGCTCCCTGACCTCCTACAAGTAAAAAGAAAATTTGCCTGTTCTGATTTATTACACGAGTCCTCATTCAAGCATGCAAATCACCTCCATGTCTGTCATCCTGACACACGTACATCATTTATCACCCTGAAACACACTTTAAGCATCATTTTATAGGTGGATCAGACGCCACTGAACATCAGTCTGCCAGTTTCAGGACGCTGGAGCCGGACGATACAAACACTGCTGTCCAGGTGAGTGTTTGTTGGTAACTTAACAACTTACAGTTAAAATTTAATGATCTGTTATGAGAAATATTTATTCGCAGAGGAGGAATTAATTGCATATATTATTATTTTCAATTACATATTCTATCACTGGATATTTAAGAAATGTAAATTGTTGTAAATTGGCCATTCTTGCTCTCCTCTTTATGGGATTTCCAAAATTGTTAATCCATCATCTATGTCAGTCACCAGTTAGTAACAGTAATTTGGTACAAATATAAACATGTGTCACAGACTAGGTGGGTGAGGTCATTTTCTATACTAGCATTTTTTCCTAAAAATTAAGGAATATGGACCTCAGAGTTTAAAAACGGTTTATTAAGAATACAAAGTTGGATCAAATGAAGTCCTTTCCTCTTAAGTAAAAAAAAGATGTCATGATTTTGGGCAACAAACAGAATGATGGTCTGGCTGCTGTGTCGTGCCGAACTAATTTGCTGTGCCAAGAGGAGCTTTATGGGTATAAGGCTCCTCTTTTTATTAAGTTTAATTGTGTTCTCTGAAAAGAAAAGAAAAAAATCGATAAAAATCTGAAATTGGATTTGGTTAGAAAAAATCGGAGATTTTATTTTCAGGCCATATCGCCCAGCTCTAAGACAAAGATACAGTAGATTGAAGCAACGACCTTCAATCCAACCAAACACCAGACAACCAGCTGCCACACCTTCACAGAAACACAGCAGAGAATTTCTTACAGCTTTTACAAGTAAACTAAACTGACAGTCATGAGGAGTTTGTGAAAAAAAAAGATGAAAACAACCAAAGTTATAAATCCATGGACAACTCAGTGACTTTGTCAGCATGCAGAGTATGAGGAGTCAGGATTGAGCAGAGATGAGTGTGATCGAGCAAATATGACCACGCCTCCACGGAGGCTAGAGGCCTCCATTCGCCCAGAGACCCGGGCGAATGGAGGCAATCCCGGAGCACGAACCCAATCCACCTCACCACAAGACACCCCCTGCCCCACCCCAAGGGCGGCAGAGAAAGGCCCCAGCCAGAGACCCCCATGGTCACAGGGCACAGGCCCTGACAGGCCAAGATCAGCGGCCACCGACCTCACCAGGCAGCCTCCCCAAGGCAGAGGGCCGCACAATGCCCAGGAAGACCAGGCCCCCCCCAGACAACCATCCAATGTTCTGTCAGATTACCATACATTGTTAGATCAGCATACGCATGATGCAAACTGACAACTGAACCTAACCCTAGCCCTTCCCCTAACCCTAACCAGCATGCGCATTAATGTAATGTATGCTACTCTGATGAGTATGCTAAACTGACGCGGGCCAGCACCCAGCCCAATGTTCCAGCCATACACCCCAGGAACCAGGGCACCATCTACCACTTCTCCTCCCTGCGCCGTACCCATAAACATTCCCTTTCACCACGGATGCAGATGGCACTAGGGACAGGGGGAGATGTCCCCCTCAGATTGATAGTGACACCGATCCACCCCCCCCCCCTTTCGCAGCGTAAGGCGGCAAACATTAAAACTTTTGAGTAGGATCCAGATAACTTTGATCCAAAAAAACAGAATCATCCTGATCCCAACCAAGGGCAGGATTACAAGGCGGATTTCGGGAAGAAACTGTGGTACAAACTAACAGTTGATCAAATAACAGAACTTTTTATTCGGTGCTTATGCTGATATTTGTATTTTGCACCTGACTTTTTTAACGGTTATAGTGATAAAGTGGTTAACGGGGGGGAAAGGCTCCTATTTACTCTTGCAGCATAGTAAAGCAAAAATAAAAACACGACATTATCATGCCCCCACGAAATAACCCCCCCAAAAAATTAAGTAACAAACATAAATAAAATGTAAAAATTTTCTGTTATTCTTTACTGCATAATTAGAAAAGAACTTTCTTCTAACGATTTCATCCCTCACTACACGTCCCATCCGTCCCTCATTCAGACAGAATGACAGAGGTTGGTCCGTACCTCAACACGGGCTCAGGTGCGTCATTAACATTGTCACAGAGAGGGACAGTCCGCCTGGTTGCACAGTTACACAGGACAATGCATGCACATGTTTTGTCACATGCTCCCAATGGTTCCACTCACAACTGACTTTGAAAGCTGTAACTTTTCTGATTTTTCCTCTTCTCCTCAGGTCTTCATCTACCCACCACACCATCACAATGTCAGTTAACTACTCCTCTTTTTTCAACTCCTCCCTGGATTCGGTTCACTCTCTCTGTTTCAACTCCACACTTAGTGACTCAATCGTCAACGCCCTTTCGGCCACCAGACTCGTCCTCCTGATCCCTATTTCCATCTTTGTCCTCCACCTGGGCATCCAACAGCGGCAGAATAATTCCTTTAAAACAACGAGCCACTCCGACCTCTTCACCTACAACCTGGCTGTCTTGGAGCTAATATGGAGTTTGGGGATAGTTTTATACTTCTCAGGGGTTTTCTCAGGTGTTACTAATTTAATTTCACTTGTGTATCTCTTGTACGCCATCATTTTTTATGCACAGACCAGCTTTCACATGCTCACCTGTGTGGATCGCTACCTAGCCGTTGTTCATCCAGTAAAGTATCATAAACTACAAAAGACCCGTGGAGTCACCATCAGAAACATCAGCATAGTTTGTGTTTGGCTGATGTCGTTGCCATTGTACTGTATTTCAAACTTTTATGTCCCTGCTTTATTCTTGATCATGTTCTTTACTTTTTTGGTTGTCTCCGTGGTTGTTGTCTCTTTCTGCAGCCTTTCTGTTCTCTATGTGCTCTTTCGTCCAGGCCCGGGGACAGGAGGCGGGAACAGGGGCCATATTGACCAATCAAAGCAAAGGGCGTTCTTTACTGTAATGGCCATAATGGGGGTCCTGTGCTTGTTTTTCTTGGGCTTCCTTGTTTCTTCTGCACTGATGGTGTCACAAGTGTTGTGCCCAGGTGTCTCCTTTGTGCTTCTTTCTTCTACGATGTGGTTTAGTCTGCCCGGCAGTCTGGTTTTACCACTGCTTTATCTGCACAAGGCGGGAAAACTACCATGTGGACACCAGGGTTGTAGTTAAAGAAAACAAGTGGTGATTTAAATTTACAAAATTTTTAAATGATCTATGTGATTGGCCGACGCCATATGAAGAAGCAGGACTTCTTAGATAAATTTTACAAAATATATTTCTCAGTTGTTTGCTTCAAACTAAAAATTTCTAATTTCTGCTCCTGTTTTAAAACCTCTATTTTCCACGATATTTAATCAAGGTAAAGGGTTTTTCTATTTTCTTCTTTTCTTTTTGATTGTATTTTCTCACACATGTGCATCAATGATGATGGTGAGGAAAAAGACAAAGATGACCATGATAATTATGATGATGTATTTCTTGTTGCAATGGTTTGTATCATATTTACTCGCTATCTGTTCACTTATCTATTTTCTCTATTATGTACAACACATTGGGTTTCCTTCTGTATTAAATGTGCTACATAAATAATGTTTCCTTGTCATGGAGACCTTTGTTAGATGAGGATTCTGCCAATAGTGGATGAAACAACTGAAGGTCCAGATGCATCTCTCAGGTCCCGTGTCAGGTCTTTGCATGTATTGTACTTTATCAAAATAATAGATAATAATAATAATAGGGACCTTTGGAACTGCACGGTGGTGGTTAGCATCGCAGCCTCACAGCAAGGTCAATCTTTTGAGCCTCGGTTGAGGAGGGGTTTGAACATGGCATGTTCTCTCCGAGTACTCTGGCTTCCTCTCACCATCCAAAAACATACAAGCTAGGTTAATTGGTCACTTAATAATCTCTCTAGAAGTGAGTGTGAGCGGTTGTTTGTTTCTGTGATGGACTGATGACCTGTCCAGGTGCACCTGCCTCTCACCTGCTAATCGATGGGATAGGCTCCAGCTTCCACACTACATAGAAATGAAATAAGCAGTATAGAAAATAAATTAATAAATGACTATAGTTTACTAAAATAAAGATAATATAAAATACATTTAAATTATAAGGAAATGATTTAAGACGTTTTCGTAGTCCTGTAGTGCGTATGCCTCACAATTTAATTTTGATTAAAATATCACCTACTTATCTCTGTTATTATTTAGTTTGTTTTAGTTCTTGAACTATTGGTTTTGTTGATTACCAAGGAGCTTCTTTCTGTCACTGCTCTTCTAACAGAGGGTTTATAACAACACCTGTTATTCTGCCCTCTGTATGGATTACCTTCCCTCTCTTTGTTACCACTCCACCACGTTTCTCCAGTCCAAATGACGTTCCAATGTCCCTGATGCAGATCCTGGTGGTGTGGATCAGTGAGTCAATGTCTCGCTCACTTTTAGCATACAGCTTAGTGTTATCTATGTAGGGAAGGGGACTGATGGTGGCCTTATTCCTGAGTTGGTAGCCATAGCCAGTCTTGTTGATTAATTGGGTGAGGGGGTTCAGGCCTATGAAGAACAGCAGTGGGGACAGAGCATCTTACCACATTTGATGAAGACTTGATGAAGAAAGTTGGCCTAAAGGGTGGTCTGCCACAGCCTCATTGAGTTTTCAACAAAGGCTCTTAGAGTGTTGATCTTGTACAGCTTCAGGCATTCCAGGATCTATAAATGTGGCATTGAGTCATAGACTTGTCTGGTGATCGATCCAGGCAGTGCACGGGTTTGTCTGTCTGGTTTTGGAGTCTCGGGCAACAGTCCTGTCAACCAGCAGCTGGTGTTTTGCTCCTCTGGTACCTTTACCAATGTCTTACTCTGCCTCTGCCATGTATTGATCCATGTGCCCACTTATCTTAGCTGCTCTAATGATTGACATGTTTTGGAGAGCAGGTTATCGGTCAGTAGTTGGATGGGACTGTTCCCTTCTGGGGATCTTTCAGAATCAGGACTGTCTGTCCCTTGGTTAGCCATTCAAGATGGTTTCCATCCCTCAGCAGTCGGTTTATTTGTGCCGCTGGGTGCTCATGGAGTGAAGTTAGCGTTTGTATCCAGTAAGCGTAGATCATGCCGAGGCCAGGTGCTGTCCAGTTATTTATATTTGAGTCTTTCCTGGATATCTGCCATGGTGATGCTAACTGGGCCTTGTTCAGGGAGGGTTCTGTGGTCCAATCTTAGTTTTTCTTAACCACTGTGCTTCACTGTTATGTGATGCCTCCTTTTCCCATATGTTTTTCCAGTATTCAGTCTCCAGCGTTGGTGGGTTAGCGTGTATGGTATTACCCTGCCACTGGGAGTAGACTTTAGCTGGGTTAGTGGAGAACAGCGAGTTTATTTTCCTGGCATCTATTTCTCTTGTGTATTTCCTCAGTCATGCAGTTTTGAGTCTTTGCTTGGCACAGAAAAATGACTTTTTGCAAAAGCATTTTAACTAATCAGTTAGTCGTGCACATCAAAATAAGTCACATTTTGCATACTAAACCACTACATATGTTATATTATTCGCTGTTTTTACTCTATCTATCCCACTGTGTGGAGGTCTAGTGAAATATCAATAAAAAATATTGCACAGCTGATATGCACACTTCAGAAAAGAGCAATAAGGGCAATAAATAAAGCCAGAAACAGAGAACAAACAAACACACCTTTTATAAAATCACGTAAGCTGAGATCTACATTTTAAAAAACACAAAGTAAGAACAACTAAAAGTATGTGCATATCATGCTGTGGCGTGACTTTGTGGAACAGTCTGGAGCAAAACATAAAGCAAAGCGCAAACATAAATATATTTAAAGACAAAAAATTATTCTGATAAAGTATATGGAAAATGAGGGACTAAAAGTAGCTGAAAAAATGGGATATAAAAAGTAGATATGGATATTT
>JBAMHW010010332.1:0-13844 GCA_037177495.1 Rhadinocentrus ornatus | reverse complement strand
GTGTGTGTCATGTCATGTAAGGTTGACAGCAGACATTGGGACCACTGCAGCGAGCTCAGATTTTTCTTTGTAATGTACATTTCCGTTCCATCCACAGTCAAAGTAGCTAAAGTGTAAATTCATATTTTTGGATTTATTTGCTGTTTCTTTCTGTGGCTGCTCTTCTCATTACAAACTGCTACAAATGTTAACACTTGATGGCAGCAGCACAAATTTACATGACAACAGTTTCCAGAACTTTCTATCCTGCAGCAAATAAAATTTCAGTTCCACGAACTCTGGCAGTGGTACCAGTTTAAGGTTGTTTCACAGTGTCTATCACCGTTTCCAGAAGACACTGACCAAGTTAAATGTAAATGTGAGTTGTCCATTTACTTTAACTGCCTTTCCACCATCACATCTCTGTTAACCAGAGAAATCCTCCACATCAAACAAACAATTTTCCCTTCACTGACCATGATAGAGAATAGCTTCATGATGAGATTATTTTACGCAAATGCTGATAGAGTGAAAGTAAATGGGAAAGTAGAAGTATCCGACTTCCTCCTTGGCAATAAACCATATGTCTGGCAAATGTATAAAGTATGTGTTTAGTCTTTTGAGTGTCATAGGACCACCATGAAAAGGTAATAGGCACAGCTGTTGTGTAATAAAATCAGTTAATTTGTTTGAGTCAAGCTTCTGTCATCTGTTTTAGCCTTGTTCAGGGCAAGTTGTTAATTCAATGTTGCTTCGCAGTTAACTGAATAAAAAAAGGCATTCAAACAAATGTTTTTGTAGAGAAAGGGGTATTTGTTTTTAAACAGAGTGCATTTCATCACAGAGAAGCTGGACTTTATATACTTAACCAGCTGAGCAGAAAAACAGACCATTCTTGGTCTTGACACAAGCTGCAGTAGCAAGAGTTTTTGACTTTGATCACCAATTTTCATGCCATTTTACACCCCTGATAAGCAAATTACAAAGTTGATGTTACTGATGCTTAGTATTTTACCCCTCTAGGTGTAAACAAATCAACCAAACAAAAGCATGTGGTTTTATTACCTGTAGATTCTTATGTTATTGGGTAAATGTAAACAATAATAATATATGTAACATGGTCTTTATGTTAATGAAATGTTCATATGAAAAATGACAATAAAGAACTTCTGCCTTTTTTTTTTTTTTGACTAATCACCACACTAGTAAGCACATGTTAAAATGAGAACCAGCCTTAAGATGTTCCTGCTCCAGACTAAATCAGTGATGTGTGTGTCCGTTTTTTCCCACTCTTCCTCTTCCTTGAAATACTTGTGCAAAATTCAACTCCTGGGGCTCTTGTTTGTGTTGAGTCGAACTTTGTAAACTTCGACAAGCAAATTTGCATCACTGACAAATAGCAAAGCCATCTAGACAGTTCTGACCTTTCCATTGGTGGGGGGTGTTAAGAGAGCCGGAGACTGGGAAATGGAGGAATCTTTTTGGGCTATGAGCTGTGAGGCGGCTTTGCTGTAGCATAAAGAGCTTAACAAGTCATGCTTTGCTAACATTTATGAATTGGTTGTACATTGTTAAATAATTTAACTAACTGCCTTGTTTTGTTGATGATAGATTAACTGGGACATCCACAAATTAATCATGAATTAAATTCCTGCATGTGCAAACACTGTTGTCATTAATTGATATCAACATTTAAACAGAGGCACATTTTTACTATTAGTATAGAAAAGAGGTGCGAAACCTGGGGCACACGTGCTTCACTGCAGGGAAAAAAACAACTTTTTACACGTACTTGCACAATTTCTAGGGATTGTTACCTCACCACCCACCCTTTTTTACTCATCCATACCTCAGGGCCCCCTTATAACTGGATAACTGCTGATTATGACAGATGCTGCAAGCTAAACATAATCCTCACAGGAGACTTGACTCTCAGTCTACTTTTAAAAAAGTATCTCAGACAGAACTAGAAGAACTTGTAAACACGCTATGGCTTTTATGCCTTGAATTATGTGGATATTTAATATATGTATTCATAATAAGGCAACTGGACCATGGCCTTGAGGGGAAATTGGTGCACTGACGCCAAAAGTAACAAATTCATAATTAATAAATCTTGAGCAGACAGCCGTGCAGACCTTCTTAGTGGGCCACAGCTGGTGTTTGATGCTATATCCCCTGTCCTACTGCCTATTTTTTTCCCCTCTTTAGGAGTAGACCATCTCCTGGTTCTTTTGACCTAGAACTATAGCTGTGTGATCATCACTGTTTAATGGACCTCACAAAGCCAGTGAATGCCTCACATGCTCCATTTAAAGCGAGCTCATAGAAATGTGAACCAGAAAGAGCAGCACAGTTTTCTAAGTTGCTCATGTGAATTTACTGATAACACAGCTTGAGGAGATTTTTTTTTTTTAATTTTATATTTTCTTTAAGTATTTAAATGATAAGTCTGAGTTGGAGAAATGGCAGGCTGAATACTGAAGCTTGGATTATTCTCCTGCAATTAAAATCACACTCTGCCCCACATTTAGCCTTCTGATGACATTCATTAAAAATTCAGTTGCGTCTGCATTTATATTGCATGTGTTTGCATAAAATAGGCATGGAAATGACAACTCCAAGTTCTCCTGGTTTGATTATCATCTTGCACTGGAGCTAGTTGTGAGCATTCAAATTACACCCACTTGTATTTTCATCAAAACTTTAAACTACAGTTTTCATAAAGCTGCTTTGATTGTTTCGTGTAATTTATAAAATGCTTAACAGGTTTAACAGGTTCCAAGAATGGCAAACAAATACAGATGGAAGAAAACTGGGGTAAAAAGACAGAGAATGAGGGAGTGTGTGACAGATGGGAAGCGTAGACTCTGGTCTCAGCTAAATAAGCTGTTGCTGGAATTACTGGTAAAATCAATCTGAGTGCCATCAATGCTTTAGATGGCTACCTGCAAGGCAGGTATTTGATTTTTTTTTTTTTTTTTTTTTTTTTAAGAATATCCTTCTACTGGAAATAGACACACATACAGGCATTTTACTGTCTGAGGGGGCTTGTTGTTTTCTGTAGCTTTAATTTTGCTCTTAAAAGGTGTATTGTATTGTACTCTAATCATAACTGCTCGTTTTAATATTATTGTGCATTAAGTTTGTTGTAATTAAACAACATATACAGGATATTTAGAATATGCATATGTATGTTTATAAGAATCATGTTGTCAGATTGTATAATTCCTTGTCTTTTGGTTCTTTTATTTTAAAAGTTGTTTTTTTAAAGTGTGTTAAAAGCAATGGATGTACCTAGCTGAAGCATTATTTAAGTCTTGTGATTATGCTTAATTCTATTCACGAGAACTAAGAACTGGAAAACTCAATTATTGTTTTGGTATTTTCAGTCAAAAATGCTTTTATGTGGATGAATTACAACAGGTTTTAAATTTATTATCTTTATTCTTCTGCTTACATTTGTATTCATCATTGAGTTATACCAATAAAAAATGCTTGTGTATTATGTTAAAAGACAGCAATGTGACATTATGATGACAAACACACTTCATTGTTCTTTTAATCTAGATTTGGGTTATTGGAGAAAGTGGTCAATAATCTGTGCAGTTTCTCAAAGAAAGTCCTAGTTGATAGTCATCTAAATAGATATGCTGTAAGATGCAAACATAAAAATAAAAAAAAGCAACTATTTACATTTGAGAAGGTAGAGAATATTTACATAGTTATTGTATTTTAATCAGCTAGTCTTCTAGCTCAATAATTTATGTAGATTTTGTTCATCAGTTTTAAGGGAATATTGGTTGTTAACAATACGATTGATAAATGGCTTCCCCTCTTTCACATACAGTCTTTCTTGGCCTTTCCGCTAAAACATTAACTTAGATTTACAGTACTGGATCCAGTTATTTGTCTCATCGTCATTGCCACCAGGGATTAATTTGTCAGGCAAATCGACAATTGGCTAACCGTGACCTGGACTCTATTGATTGAGGCGGGATGAGTGAAATTTGCTGAGACGGGGATTTAGCCACATTTCAATAACTATTCTTCTATCCAACTATTTTCCTGCTTGTCAGCTTTTTGTAGGCAGCAAGGGATTCTGGGAATCTTGCTGATGTTGGCAACACTCTACCTCTAAATTATTTGATTGTTAGTCTTCAGAAGGATATGTCATGAATTCAAAAGTTATGACCTGATAATCACATAAATTGGCCTTTTAAATAGATTTTACCTTCTTGGCAGTGTGCGCACATGCATTATTCGTTTGTACCTGCAAGAGAAAGTAACGAGATCCATCCAAGATAAAAAAAAACACATCATTATTTATATCAACAGTGAAGATAATACTGGTGTTGTTCTTTATTACCGTCATCAGTTTTATTGCTGGTGTTAATACTAGGGTTTGCTCCTCTGGCACTCTAATTCAGAAAAGATGAGTGGATCAATCACAGCAAGATTGGTTCCTGGACGAGAAATAACCAAGAGGCAGAGTTGGGCAGGATAAGAAGCAGAAAGAGATAAAAGGCAGCAAAGAAAAAGTAAGATGATATGAAAGAAACAGCAGAATAACAAACTGATGGGCACAGATGAGCTGTTCATCAAGAGGAAGTTACTGAAAGAGAGAAAGCAGAAAGGTAACGCTTGAGCTAGATGAGTTTCCTCTGTGACATTAGGAGGGAAATACAGAGACAAATGTAAACAGAAAGAGGAAAGAAGTATAGTTTCCTGAGTAAAATATTGAGCTTTTGCATAATGGAATGAGGAGTGCCAGCCAGTATGAGACTTATAGACTGCGAGAGCAAATAAAGTGAGTTTTTTACTTCTGCAGAAAAGCACTGTCAGCACTACCAGGAGCACCAGGAGGTACTTCAAGACTAAAACAAACTGCTGCATGTTTCCTGTCAATTTGTTTCACTGATGGGGACTTAGACAGTGCAGGAAATGTTGAATTTGGTTCCTTTCAGTACTGTTCACTACAGCACTGCTGATCTAGCTGTATGCTTAAGGCTATTATAAACAATACTACAGATAATATTTGAATATAATGATATAGAAACCATACTGATGATGCACAGATGCAAATAATCTAACCCGTTAGGCAGCTGACTGAGGTTTCTTCCAGTGTCTACATAATAAGTAGACATAGCCTCTTTAACACTAATAGTTATTAATCAAAAAACAAAAAGACAAAAAAACACTGTGCACATTGTGATGGCCGCACCTACAGCCCCACATTTAAAGGCGGTAACCCCACTACACCAACACATTTCAGTTATGTTAGTTTATAATTTAACACTATTGTTTTCATGTTTGGTTTATATATAGTTGAAGTGCTTTAGTTCTCTTTTGTAAGCGTGCACATTAGAGCACCATTGTATTTTCAATACAAGGGGGAGCCATATGAATGCTTGGGGGCAGAAGTGAGCACAACCACTAGAAGCCAAGGGAACAGGAAGTGCCATGGGCCTGTATCAAGAAAGCTCCTTCCAGAGGGGAGATCATTTGCCCCATTCTCTTTATATATTTAGATTTGTTGGTTTGGCTTTTGACTAGATTGCTTCCTTGTTTCATTTCTGGTAATTCTTTTGTGCAGGTAATAAGTAAACTAACTGTTTAGGTTTTGTCTTTGTTTAGTTTATTTGTTAGTATGAACCCCTTTTGTGTCTTTAGACTGGTTTGATAAGCCAGTATTTAAGTTCCACTTTGTTTCACGTATGTTAGGTCGTTTAGCTTCTTTCTTAGGTCAGTTTGGTTCTTGTGTGTTTGGCTTCTTTGTGTTAGCAGTTAGTTAAAGTTATTAAGTTACCATTATACCTTTTGGTTTAGTTATGTTCATTTGACCTCTTTTAATGGCAAATTTAGATTGATAGCCTCAAGTGACTATTTAGGGAACTACAATTTAGTCACTTTAATGCCAGAATTCTTTTCTTTTTTTAAATCAATCTCTATAAGTTGTCTGTTAGTTTCCTCACCTGTAACAGGGATGAATTCAGCGTGGGATTGCAAATAATGCACTAAATTTCACTGCATTCTGCTAATCTAACCATTATAATATGGTATATTTCTGCAATAATTTCATTATTGTTTAATAAAGTTCACACAATGATGTGAAACCAAGAACGAATGCACAGAAATGGTATAAGACTTGATTGACTTCTGTCCTGGACCTCATATTCTCTGTACTATGCTCCCACTGTGTGCAAAGCTAAAAACTGAGTGCAGATGCTTCATCTACAAGCTCAAATTGTTGAAGGGGGGAACTTTTCTTTCTATCCATGCAGTTTTATTCTGTTCAGAGCGGGATCCTATCCCAGTTTCAGTTGGGTCAGAGGCAAGATACATCCTGAACATGTTGCCAGTCCATCACAGAAGCAGACAAGACCAACAACCATGCATGCTGGCGCTCACTCCTAGGTTTAGTTTAGGATAACCACTTCACCTAACATGTATTTTTTTGGATGGTGGAAGGAAGCCAGGGTACCTGGACCGAACCCACACTGCCACAGGGAGAACAAACTCCACATAGAAAGGCCCCTGCTGAGATTTGAACTACCTTCTTGTTTTGAGGTGGCAATGCTGTAGTAAATATGTTTGGTCATGTCACAACACCCCATTTATTGAAGCAAGTCTTACAAAGGCAGACTCTTGTAACTGTGTTTGATAGACTATGTATCGTTTTCAAGTTTGCTTTTCATGTTTAGAAATGAAAAAGTGACTATAAGTGTGAGTTTTGGTTTTTTTGATGTTTAAGCACAAAAACTACAAAAGTCCCTGTCATCTAAAAGCATAAATACATCAAAATAGTTTATTCAGTCAATGTAGAATTAAAATTGTCTAGAAAAAATGAGGAGCAGCAAACAACAGCTTGCTCTTTAAAGCTATAGGGGTGCATTTATTTTTTCACAAGATGGTGCAAATTCTTCCTGGCTTGTATTTCATATTTAGAAGATCTTTGTTTGCAGCAGCTGGATTGGTCGCATGTGCACAAATATATGCACACAACTCTTTCAGTGCGAACAAAGTTTTAGCTTTTATTTCACTAATCACTTTGGTCAAATACTGTAGCAAATGGGATACAATCTGAAGTTTGTTTCAACTAGAATCAAGGAATTTACATGCAAATTTTTTGGCTCCAGGTTTAATCCATTTTTGGCTTGGGTTGTGTTTTCTTTGTCTACTGCTATAGTGTGGTTTACAAAGGCTGTCAATTAGACCCTTAAAGCAAAGCTAAGATGTTTTTAATTTCTGTGTGTGTGTGTGTGTGATCTTCGTTTTTCATGATGGGGAAGAAAAACAATATTATGATTGTTTTACATTTTAATTTTATAGAAAATACAAGGAAATTCAAAACTAGAAAGACAAATATTTCCAAAATTACAATGAATATGTCATTTCAAAAGTCAGTGAACACATAATGTTTTTTGTTATCTTCTTATTAACCTAAATAAATGTGTTTAGTATTTTTGTCTTTATCAAGGAACCCTGAGAATATAAACTTTACATACATACATTACAAAGCAAGACATGGAAACTATTATTAAACTATATAATTTGCATTGATCACCTTGAACAATAGACCCAAGCAACATTTTTACAGTGAGGAGAATGCAGCTGGGTAAACATATAATTGTCGTGCGGGAAGTTGAGAGGACCCAAAAGCAGGCGAGCAACCTTGCAGTTAAAACAATTTATTAAGGACTGAATAATGGATAAGCAGCAGGGCAGGTTGGCTGGCGAGCAGGCAGGAAACAGCTGGCACACTGGAGCAGCAGGTCAGCAGGAGAAATTCTGGACAGAGGAACAAAATTAGTTAGATTCTACTGAACTCAACAAAGGGACTAAAAAATGCTGCAGAGGCCAGATGTTACCACTGAAGTGAAAGCAACAGTCTGGCAGAGGCTCAGACCAGACCGGAGTAGAGCAGCTGAGAAGAGATTCCTGTCCGCTTCAGCTTCCTGAGAAAGAAGCGCCATTGTTGGGCCTTCTTCACCAGGTGTGAAGTGTTCACAGTCCAGGAAAGGTCAGAGGAAATTTAGATGCCCAGGAACTTAATGCTGTCCCCACGCTCCACTGCCTCTCCATGTATGCAGAGTGCTCAGTCTTCCTGGACCTCCTGTAATCTACTATGACCTCCTCTTGTCTTGTTGATGTTAAGAACCTGATTATTCTTTGAACACAGTAAATAATCAACAAAGTAACTTAGTTACTTTGTGAATGAAGTAACTAGTTACTGTAACTAGCAACGTTTTTCAGTAGCACACACTGTTTCACAGTTAATAAATCAGAAAGTGTTGAAAATATACAGGATAAAAATTCATAAACAAGAAGGCATCTCAAATTTGAGAAAATGAAGACAGTGAAGTGGTTTATATTTCTGAATGAAAAAGTAACTAAAATTAACAGTGCCTATTGTAGGAAAACAAATTACAAAAGAAAAACATTTACAATATTAAAAACATACCAACAGCTTTACAAGAGAATTGGAAAAAGCAATGTGTTGGACATTATGTAAGAGTCTATGAATTATGTGGCCAAGGTATTACACAACTCAGATCCTTCAGACTGGATTTTGCTGTAAAATATTTTTGTACCACTAGGTGGGATGTGAGTCACTGTAGTGTCCAGTTTGGCGTGGAGCCAACAGGAGAAGAAGTGAACAAACTGGCAGCAAGGGCCTGTGGCAGAAGTCTTGGCAAGTTAATATTAAATATGCAAGCAACAAAACAGGTGAAAAACTTTTTTCCTCTTGTTGTTATTTGGTAAATCAGGAGAAGTAAAAAATAAAAATAAAAAATCAATATGGAAATGTAGCCACCTGGTGTATTTCTGCCCCCTTGTGGTTATAATTTTTAAAGATTAAAACCATAAGGTTCACCTTTAATCCCTTGGCATCTGTTGACCTTTGTATATTTTATTTCTGTTCATCAAACTCATTTGTTTTATCTGTTTGCTTTAACTCATTCTTATTTATGTATTTTATTTTATAATAATTTTAGATTATTTATTTGTTAATTGTTTTTTTTTATTTAATATTTAATTGTATTTTATATTATATTATTCCAGTGTTTTTCTTTTTGTTATTTTTTCCTGATTTTTTTCCTGAATTGATTTTGTTTTTATATAACTCTAAATAAATTTAGGCATCAAGGATTTAACATACTTGATTATTCTGTCAATCAACTACCTAATTAAGCAGGTTGTATAGTGAGTAATAGGACTTAAAAGATACCTCATACACTTATACCATACCAAGTGGCTTCATGCTGAATTTTTCTTGCATTACCTTTGTGAAAAATGCAGAAATCAGATAGAAATCTCAAGCAACTGATCCATGACTTGAACCTGTTGATTTGCATCCACGCTGAAAGCTTCAATCAAGCGTTCATTTTTTGCAGAGAACTTAAGTATTTCAGCAACTTTTGTGCCTCCTTGTGAAATGGGGAGCAAGTTTAAGATGATGGAAAAAATACAATTATAACCAAAAAGATGATGATGCAGCAGATATTGGATGAAATGAAGTCAAAAATAGAGACGAAAAAAAAAAAATGCAAAGAGAGGCAGGCCATGCTTGAAAAAAGAAGATTGGAGAAAAAGTGAAAGCAGGTGGTGATGATATGGAAGTCTCAGAGAAAATGAGTATGAGTCAATGTTTTACATTACAAAAGCAGATGTGAACAAATTGGTCTTTATCTCTATGTCATGATGGTACATAATTCACCAGAAGCATAGAGATGTGTGGATGTAAAAGAGGAAGAGAAGAATAATGGATGACAGCAAGACAGAAAAAGCCAATGCAGTATTTTGTTGTGTAATTAAAGTGCTCTTACCATTGGCTACCATTGGGGATGTTTTTGTTCTGAACTCGAGTGCCTGGTTGTTTATCTGCACAGCTGGTTGACAGAAAAAAAAAGGAAACGGGAAAAATAAGACTGAAGACGCAAGATGGAAGCAGAGCAGCGAAGGCTTCAGGGCTTTATGTTATTGGAGAAATTATGTGTGCACCTGCCGAGCTATACTATGCACATTCGTATGGCTACTTGTGCCCCGTTCACTCCATTATGGGCCTGTTAATCTGTATGTACATGGTTCCTCACAACAGTAATCACACTATCCTTGCAGATATTTTGAATAACTGTGAAGGACCAGTTCTAGCTTTTTATTTGAGCTGACCACTTTACCAGATGGTTTTGTTAGCATGCATTTTATAGCAAGAATTGCACAAGAAGCTTTACATTCCATATTACAAAAACATTTTGTCCAAAAAGGTTCAGCACCTCTTGTCATCACTGATTACCAGTAAACTTTAAGATTTCATTTCAATACACTTCATGCAAATGTTGAAACATTGCAAACATCAAGCGTGTTCATTATGCCTTTTATTTTGCACATAAAGGCATGATTACGGTAAATTGGCTGTTATGCATGACAAGGTTTGTCCTGGCTATTTAAAGCAATAGACTAATTTAAATAAAAGAAAGCTCTGAATCTACATAGGACAATTATGAATCTTATGAATTATGAATCTTTTAATTCAGCCCTTCCCTCATTTTGAATGTGCATAACAAAAACTGAGTCCAGTTCTTTAAAAGGTTTTATGTATTTATTTATTTTTTTGCTTTGCACTGCCTTTACTTTTAATTTGACCACTATAATTGAAAAAAAACTATCTGATGGCTGTCAAGATTCATACTTCTCATTTGCAGAGAGACTTTAAGAAAAAGAAGAAAAAAACAGTAAGCTAGAGGTACTGGTAGAACGGTGTGATACCGTAAGTGTCAAGTTGTTCAGATGATGAGCATACTTTGCTGAAAACCAAAGAGAAAACATCTTTCTTCCTTGCTCTGATTTTCTTTTTCATTTTCTAGCTTCTGATCCTCACCGTAACCTGTATTGATTTTTCATATTTTTTATTGATAAATTCTATCTGTTACAACTAGACATTATACACATAAAGGGTGCGATGATGGCTCATTTTAGCCAGAACATGGTAATGTTGCTTAAAGGCAGAGTCTGTAAAAATTATGCACAACATGTTTTTTTTGTTTTTTTTAAACAAGCAAGTGTACATTTGAAATAGTGTCCTCCCCTTGTTAGTCAGGATTCTTGCAGTTCTGCCATGAACTGGTTACATTCTCTGCACTACTGACCCCAATGCCAAATCATTGGGGGAGGAAATGGTCTTACTTCTCATTAAGAGAGCAATAATGACAGCCCCTCAGTGCTACACACAGAGGGAATTCTTCTCTGGTGTCTGACAAGTTAAAACCAATAAAAACAACCTTGAAGGTCAACTAATAAATGTTTTTTTATTAAGCACTTATAATGATTAATTATGTCCAAATGAATCTGCTTAAGTTTTTTTTTGTTGTTGTTTTGTTTTTCTTTATGTTTTTGATTTATTAATGCATAAATATACACGTCCCAAAGTCAATTTCTTTAATATTGTCTAGCTTTACCCAGAGTACAAGTCCAAACTACGATCCAACCACATTGTTGGTGCTCAGATCATACAGTTTCTACTGTTCCACCCAGGGAGCAACACACCTTTTCTGACAGAAGATTTATTTATTTATTTTTTTGGTTTACTTGCCCATGTCCTTTTGGTTGTGGAGTATTGTTGGTGGACTGCTTACACCCACTACCACACACCTCCACTACACTAAAAAGATTTAAAAAAAACATAAAGCATTGAGGTGATTCAAAGGCACCACAGAGCAGATGTGGGCAGAGAAGCCAATTTGTTCATTAAAATGCACTTACTTCCAAGCTAATAAGTAATTATAGACCTGTGGGGTATCCCGACTCCAGCATGTACTCTGTACAGTGTTCCAATTATTTTTAACAAGCGACATATTAATTTTATAAATCCCTGGAATTATTCTTACTGATTTTTGAGCTTACTAATAAGTATTGATGACCAACAAATTGCTTTTAATTCTCACAACACATGTAATCAATCATTTCAAATTTACACAAATAAAAAGTATCTTCTTGCCAAACAGTGTGGCATTTGACCTGAGGAAGGCTAATTAATCACAACTCTAAGTAAGGTTAAAATGAGTAATACTTCCACCAAAACCTTTAGAGCTGATGAAATACCTTTAACTCTCTTTTACTGTGATTTCCTTGAAACTTGCAAGGACTAATTTCTAAGGATTTGTACTATTTATACCTAGCCCTAGACTTCTAATTGGTTTGGTGGAATCATGAAAGCATGGAAATCCCTGTGAGCAAGACCTGAGATCACATCAACTCTGCTTTACAAATATATACAGATTTGTTGCATAGTTTTATAAGTCTCATGAGTACCACAATGTGGTATGTAGAGCATGTCTCTGAAGGTCACTACCAGAAGCTATTTCAACATCCAGCAGACCAGATTAACTAACTTGACAAAAAATAAATAAATAAATAAATAAACAAGAAGGATGTTGATTACCTGTGTTTTACTGAGCTCCCCTGAACATGGTTTTCTGCCTTTACATTAGTTGTGTGTATTCCAGTCACGATTGCAGATAGGGTGGGTGCTGCAGGCCCTGAGGTAAGCTCAGTAAGAAAGGTTTATGACAGAGTACTATGGGGACAAGAAGTGAACAATGAGCAGGGCTGGAACTGAGACCTCGGTGAGTTTAAAACTTCAGGCACAACTTCTAGTCCCAAAAGATTGTTATCACCATAATCATGACGATGCCAAACTCACAATACTGATTTGGAGTTTGGGGAAATTAAAGCTGTATGCAAAAGTGAAACTTTTGTCAGAGATGAATGACGTAATGTATGCTTTTTCATGTTGTAATGAGTCAGTGCATTTCTTTCTATATATTAAAAAAAGAGTTTCGCCTGATTGCCTAACGACACAGTTTTGCATCAGTGGTTTTAATCATATGTTGCTTACTCTCAAACTGCCTTTTTATTATTTTTCTAAATTCTGGTTGTGGCTACTTTTAATAGAGTTATCAGTTCATTCATTTGTTTTTTGTTTTAAATCATTTGTTTGTCCTTGAAACTGAGATGGAAGGGCTTGAAATGTGAGCACTCTTTATTCTGCAAAACTCTTATAATAAGTACCCTCTGTTTTTTTCATTAAATCACATGAGACAGGGTATTAAACATTCTGAAACATGAGTGTGACTCATATTTTAAATATGTGTTGTTTTGTTGTGTTTTTGTTGTTATTGTTGTTTTTTTCTTCACAAGCACCTGTGTGACAGGTTTTTTCAGCTGCCAACACTTTGTCACTCTTTACTCATATATTGACGCATGTTCAGGCTCCCTCTGCTTCACATTTTAACGCGTTGGGTATTCCCCTGTCGTCAGTCATTGACATACAGGGTGTTTTCAGTGAACGTCACAGAGCTCCTTAAACATTGGTAATTGATAACATGATAACATGGAGAGAAGCCTGTTCCCATATTTTGGAATAGCATATATAATGTGCTGTGATAATTTTACAGCTGATGCATTTGTACCTTTTCTTTCATTGAACTTCAGCTTTAACATTTTTTGTCCCGCTTTTCTAAACAAGCTAATCTCTCAGAAATACATTAAATAACCAACAAAGTTTAAAAACCTATTTATGTGTTCACGGTAGGGATGGATCGATATGACAATTTCGGCCAATACGATATTCGATATTAATATTGTCGTTATGACAGATAACCGATTTACCGATGTCGATATACATATTTTGTTTCAAAAGGCTTGAGATTATCAGATTCTGTACAAAGTAAAAATGATGCAAACATTAGGGGCGTTAGCTTCCCGCCATTGTTTAAGCTTCTGGACGGTAGTTTTTCAGATGACATATTAAATTTGTGGTGTTGAATGATTTGACACGGCATCCTCCTCGCATCACTTCAACT
>JBAMHW010010331.1:0-13857 GCA_037177495.1 Rhadinocentrus ornatus | reverse complement strand
CTGGAAGATGGTTTAGTGGGTATCATTGAAAACAGGTAGTTGACTTTAGGTAGAACCATCATTTTAATTGTGGCAACCCTCCCAGTGAGTGTTATGGATAGGCGCCTCCACCGTGAGAGATCATCCTCTACTGTAGCTGGACATAATTCGCCTCTGTTAGTTCTGATAATCTGGGGGAAATGTTTATGCTTAAATATCTAATGTTTCCAGATTGTATTGTAGTATTAGGTGTGTTATGTAATTCACAGTTAGTGTGCATAATAAACAAGGTGTCTAACCTTATCGGCATTCAGGCTGGGTCCTCTGAAGTTGTAGAGCTCTTTCAAGATGGAGTATTCTTCCTAAACAGAGACAACACAGAGCTTATATTAATTAAAGATATTGCAACTGGAATATGGCTGCATATAGACATATTTATTACTTCAAATCTCAGTCGGCCTGAATGGTGGCCAGATAGAAGACACAAACAAAAAGACAGGGTCCTGCATATATGTTCATGCTCACAAAATCTGCACTGAACCCTTCTAAAATATA
The DNA here is from genome assembly GCA_037177495.1 of Rhadinocentrus ornatus. Taxonomy (NCBI): domain Eukaryota; kingdom Metazoa; phylum Chordata; class Actinopteri; order Atheriniformes; family Melanotaeniidae; genus Rhadinocentrus; species Rhadinocentrus ornatus. The sequence continues at coordinate 13,323 of JBAMHW010010331.1, read as the reverse complement.
TTTACAGCTCTGTTTGCCATCACTCTGACTATTTGGAACTGTAAACCAGTGTATAATTTCATGACTCTGGGAAATTAAAGGCAAGTTATCAGAGTGTTACCAGTAAGCAACAAAAAATTCTGAAGGTGGAGAAACATTCCACAGCCAGGTTATTATGCACCTGAAATTGTACATATGTGTATGTACACAATAGTCACACAAAGTTAGGGATATTCAAGTTTCGAGTTAAATTTACAGAAAACGTAAAAACGTTGACGCTACACTGATAAACATGAATGTAGGACAGTTAAGTAGAATCATGCCATGGTCATACACCCTACAACATAAAATGTAATGTATTAGTAACTTTTCCTGTGTTAGATGTGGTTTTGTTCCCATGTTTTAATGTGAAAAGGATGATAAAGAGGACTGTTTAGATACAATCTGTCATTGAACTAGAATATTTAGTGCTTTATTTGTGGTTCAGACTCTTCTTTTGGGTTGTTTGTGGTTAATCATCTTGTTAGAGAACAGCATGTTAGAGAATAAATACCTAAACATTGAACAATTGTACATGTGCATACAGAAATTTAGAGAAAGTCAAATCAAGTTCTCGTGTAACAGGACCCCAGCTACAGGCTTAGCAAAGAGGTCTGTGAGACGCTACACAACGTAGTACACAAGGGGTTTGGGGGAGCCTTAATTCTGGACATGCATTGTGCAATTTCACAAGTCACTTGCACACATATATATATATTAATGCACTGCAGCACTCCCAAAAACATCCTGCCACTACTTTATGCAGCTGATCTAATCAGAAAAATGTCATATGGGGATGAAAAGTTCTTTTAACATCCCCAAAACGCCCACAGAAAGTGGTTGTCGTTTGGATGACTCATGGCACACAACAAGCAATGCTGCTGTCCACAGTGACGCAATAAATTAAATGGATCACCTGTGTCGTCGGAAAATTTAAGGTATTCAATAGAAAAAATCCAACACACAAACTATTATTGTTCTTTTCATTCAAGAGAAATCAGTAACCTTATGGAAAATAAAATATAATCTTAAAATGGACTATTTTAGAGTCACAGGTGAACGTTTTCAGGGGAGTCGAGCTCCCCTCAGTCCCCCCCATAATTAAAGCCCTGTCTGAAGTACCAGGGTCGAGTTGGGAGGCACCATCAACCATCCTGTTGGACTTCAAGATCCAGACTGATAAACTGGTGATGGATAACCAACTGGACATCATGGTGGTTGAGAAGCTGCAGAAGAAGGCAGCAGTGATGGATGTAGAGATCCATCACTGGAAGACAAGAAGCTGTGAAAATACCAAGAACTGAAGGAGGAAGATTAGAAGATGAAGGGAGTGAAGACAACAGTGGTAATCAGACAGCTCAGTGCCGTGACCACCAAACTGGGAGAGAGGCTCCAACAGATCCTGGGAACACTATTAGAGATATCCAGAGGGGGAACATTCTTAGGAACAACTCCGGGACAGGCCTAGAAACATTTCTGGGAACAGTCCTGGGGACAATCTTGGGAACAGTCCTGGGAACAGTTCAAGGAAAAGCTAAGATACTGCAGTAAACCTTTAAGGTCTGAAACCTCTGGGGGTCAAGTGTGTAGTTTTCATATTACAAATACACATTGTTTTAACCTTCATTATATTTAGTTGACATTACGTTCTGCTGAATATCTGAATATAGCAGATTCAACTACAGTATAAAGATTCTGGTTGGTGCCAGACAGCTTTCATTTCCTCAGCAGGTCTTTACAACACTGGCAGAAAAATGCGCCCATTATATATGACAACTGACACAAGTCATGTAGGTGTTGGAACTAGGGTTGGGCATCGTTTGAATTTCAACGATTCAGGTTTTGATTCCGATTCTTTTAGGAGTCAGGGTAAAAAAAAGTTAACATGTTTTAACCTCATCATTCCCACCTGTCGTCATTTTGGTCGATATACACTCTAAAACTTCTCTAATAACACTTTTATCAATATAGGCATGTTATACCTTGTTAGAAAGCTTAGATTCTCCGCAATCGAGTCGTATAATTTATTTTACAGTACTCCTAAACACCAAAACACTGTTAGTAAAAGAAACACTATGGCCTTTCTGTGAGCCCAGTGTTGTTGGGTGCGTTTGTATTCCTCACCTTTCTGGCCCAAAAACCCAAAAGTGTCCCCACTGTTTAATCTGGCATTTTCATCCCAGGACACCTGGAGAAACACAACAAGCGCTCCCTGCTTGACTAGCCAAGACGGATGCGCTCCTTTTCTTTGCGGCCTGAAAAAGTCTGTGATGATAGACTGTCATTCATGCCAATCACAAGTGTAGCCAATGACTGGGCGGTAACGCAAACACTTCCGGCGGATTCTTCTTTGTTGGTGTTTGGCGGCTTCGTATTCCGGTCGGCAGACCAGGGATCAAAATTGGGAATCAAAATTAAAAATTTTAAACGCTCCTGGGAGAATTAGAAAGTAAGTCCCAGTTCAAATTCATGCTCGATGCCCAACCCTAGTTGGAACTTGATTAAATACAGAACATTACAACTGAATACATGCTGAAAAGGTACCTCTGTGTATAATTCCTTAAAGGGGTTTTTACAGGAGAAGAAATCCAAATCAATGTCCAGGATGTATGGGTCACTTTCATTTAGAAATGAAGTTATTCTCTCAACAACATAACTGGTGGATCCTTCACCATCATCGCCATCTAACGTCCCATTGCTGCTGGTGCTGCCCTCTGCTGGTTGCAGTGGGTCAGTTTTTGCCGAGTGGGGCTGGGTGTGACTGGTTTCTCCATCGTTACTCCTCTCTGTCCGAGGTCTCTTAGCAAAACATTCCTCTGTGTCTTTCTCAGTGCTTTGCCCTGGTAATAAATATCAGATATAAAAGCAAAAGTAAGATTAAAATAGGAATGCATCCAATACTAAGGACTATATACATGCATAAACGACATGCTGCAAAAGATTGAAAGGGAAAAAAAAGAGAACTGTTATGGTTGGAAACAAGAAGGATTAGGTGCAGGAACAACACACGCGGACATCTGTTTTTCCCTACAGCAGTGGTTCCCAAATATTTACTGCAACCCCCCCTTTTTTTTGTGACAACAATAATGCCAAGCCCCCCACAAGCTCCATAAGCTGTGCAGTCAATGTTAAGACTACTGAAGTCATCTAGTTCTGTATCATAGTTATGTGGAAATAACAATACAGCAGCAGCATTTTGATCCCTGTTAATGTTTTCTATCACAGACGGAAATGTAAGATATAGCCACATAGTTACTGTCTGCCTCAAATGAAGCCTCAGTTAGCAATGCAGTCCTATTTCAGACTAAAATAAAAAGCTCAACTTAGGTTAAAAAGTTTGGTGTAAAATTGACACAATATGACCAAAGTGCAAGCTTTTAACAGTTCTTTCTTTGTACATGACTTTAGAAAAATGAACAAGGTGTCATTGCGAAGCCGGCTCACCAACCTGCAAAGTATGACCCAAAGGAAATACATCCGATATGTTTTATCACCTGCTGGATAAAGAGCAGCTTTGTACCAAAAAGTAAAACGTTTAGGAATTGGGTTAAAGACCTACTCCAATGCTTATTCAGAACTATTTAAAATGTTCTTAGCAGTCTTTAAATTGAAATTATGAAGTTTTTGGCTCTGCATGCTAGCACACGGACCGATCGCTAGCGGTGAAAAAAAAAGAAAAATGCCGTGTAACATAGGAGCTATGCTAACCCATGTCTTCCTTGAAGTGTTGACTTCAAACCAACATGTGGTTTGTTATATTGTAATAACCAAGAAACCTAATCCATTGCTCTCTCACAGCAAAATTTTTCGGTACATAATAAAAGCGGGGAGCAGGACAAGCCCAAATAAGCAACTACACAGCAAAACAAGCCTCAAAACCCGCAACTGAGGATATTTGCAAGAGACTTAAAAAAAAGTTGCTTTTCTCTGGCGCATCCTCTTCATCCCTGCTTTGTTTCACCTAGCCAGCAGTTTATTGCTGCGCTAAGAGCCTTACACACTGATTGGGTGAGTGCACCACATGGGGTGACTTACCTCAAGTGCAATTGGTCCGCGTGTTTCCTGACCACTACCGTAAAGACTGTAAAAGTTGCGCCCGTTAAAATAAAAGCACCCGGTCACATTTGATATTTTCACACCGGGTCCATGTGGGACAGGTTCTGGGTCCGGATCCGGACCGCGGTCCGCTTGTTAGTGACCTCTGCTTTAAACTATGCAAGAACTCTTTAGGGAAGAAGCAGTGAGCTGGTATTCTGTCTATAATGGAGTAGCCAGCACAGTCACCAGATCGCAACCCTATTGAGCTGTTGTGGGAACAGCTTAACTGCACGATGCGTAAGAAGTGTCCATCAAGCCAACCCAACTTGGTCAAGGACAAAATTCTTATTTCATGTACAAATCATTATTTCTAACCTTGTCAATGTTTTGACTATATTTTCTACTCATTTTGCAACCCATTTGAGTAATAAAATGTGAGATTTAAAGGAAAAAACATGACATTTTTGGGTGACCCCAAACTTTTGAGCGGTAGTGTACGTGTCGATCCGCCATCTCCTCTCCTCAGAGTAAGTGCGGAGAGGGCGGGGCAGGAGCTTGTGGCCTCGCCATGTGGGTTTATGACGTGTAAACGAGGGTCTGTCTGAGCTTGGCTTTTCCTGCCTGCCTTTGGTTCACAATGATTTAAATGCAGAAATACTCAGAAAAGCCATTGTGATAAAAAATTTCACAAGATATGTCCTCTAGCGTCAGATAAATGCCACATGGACGCAAGACCATGAAAAACGTGATTTTCATCGGAGCAGGTTTTTAAATGATAGTAATATTTATCTAACGCAACACTGACATTAAATGTTATTGCATTGTTATAATTTGTTACGACTCTGGTTGGTCTTAAAGCAATGTGACGTGTCCATTTACTGAACGTTTAGTTATACGGATGACATGTTAAACAGATTCGAGTTGAGGTTGATGCCTTTTCGCGGTCAGTGGTCTGAAGAACAAAGCGTATTTAATTCCAGATATGTGGACTTGTTTCCATGTTTCAGTATTATTTGTGTCAAACAGCAGCTATTCTGCTAAAGGACAGCTAAAAGCTAAAGCTACCTTGATGCTTTTCCTGGGTTTCTAAATTCTCTATTCGGGCTGAAAAGAAATGTTCAAAACCTCTTTTTGTACTGAAGTTTCCAGAAGGAAGCCTCCCAAAGTCCTGGTAGAGGTCCTGTGGCCTTTTCTATCTGTTTTCTCTGAGAGAAATCCAGTTAATATGTAGGATTTATTTATTCTATGAACAGCAGACTTCTTGGTTACTGTGTTTTTATATTATTTTGTTATGTTGACTTCAAAAGATAGAAATAATAAAACTTCAAGGGCCAATAAGTGGAAATCATCACTTCTAGATTGAAGGAATTAAAAAAATGGCTATTGAAGAACTAGATGTGTAATATAATCTGGAGTATAGCATGACATCACACACTGTCTCTCTGTGTTGATCTTCAGTCAGTGTTTACCAGCCGGTCCGGCTACGCGATCATGTACGTTCACTCCTTCTCTCGGAGCCCTTGGCCCTCCCGCCATGTAAAAGGCTACAGCGAGCAATGGCAGCACATACTTTAAAAGCAAAATGGCGGAGAACAAAATGAAATGTTCACCTGCAGACGACCTGGATCTGACATTAACTCTAAAATAAAAATAAAAAACTACTGTTGTTGTCGAAGAACTTCTCAGATAAAAAAAGGGACATAACCCAGATTAACACTGGCCCTGTAATTCCAAAGTGGAGAGCACTGCCAGAGCTAAAGGGGCTACAACTAGACTGGGATCTAGGTCGTCCACAAAACTTCTGATTGGTCACTTTTTTACCATCTGTTTCTCCCTCTCTTTGACCAACATCACTTTGTGTTACCGTCCTGGTACCTGTAATGTGACTTGGTTTGACCGGATTGACTCTAACCACGTTCAGTCTCAGAGGCTTTGAGCTCTCCAGCTGGTCTTCGCCAACATACAGACCATCACTGAGGAAATAATTATCTGTAGAAGTCAGCCTGCAGGAAAACCAGAAAGATGACTGAGATACAGACCAGAGAACCAAGTCAGTCATGCCATCCTGTTTCTGTGTCTTACCTGATGGTGGTGGTGGTGGAGTCTCTGCCTACAGTCATCTTGTGTTCTCCTTCTCTGATTTGCTGGGCCCAGTATGGATGCAACCACGCCACACCAGACACATGACCAGCATACACCATGGGCATGATCCAGTTTTCTATACTCAGTTCACTGAAAGAATAAAGTCTGACTTTAGAGCCAACATCAAGCTTTTTAGGACACAGTGGCACAAAGCATGCTGGGTATGAGGACAAGTCGTCCTGTTCTAATGTTAAAATATACCGATAGAGAACGGACTCGATAACAGTTACATGCGCATGTGCTTAACTGGGATATGTATGTGTTGGTTTGAACCCCACAGATGTGATCATTTTCACGTACAAGAAGACAGATTGTTGACTGTGTGTACATCACTACAACCGTTATTCTAGTCTGCTTTCATTAAATGACCAGACACATTTGACATGGAGGAACCTCGTTTGGAAAGAAAAGGAAAATACAGATTTCTTTATTTTACCAGGCAAAATATTAAGAACAAATTCTAATTTACAATGTTGCACTTGTAGAGCATAAATAAAAGAATACTCCCAGACCGCAGACATCCAAGGGCTCACATCTGCTTCATAAGATCATGTATATCTATGACTTCACTAAAATAATCCATAAATCCACAAAACGACAGAGCATCATTCTGCTGTCATGATGCTGGACGGGACAGTTTTTAACAGTTTTAAATCTGTTTTCATTTATTTATTTCGGGTCAAATTGGGTTGGTTGAGATGTAATTTGATGCAGGTTTTAGAAATCAAATTACACAAGAACATTTTCAGGTTTCAGCGCGTCCAAGTTAAGATCTTCTTCTAATATGGTGAACGGGGCTACGGTGTTGCTTAAAGACCAGGCTGGACCTGAATGAGGACAGTAGCACCGTCCAAGACAACAGAGCACTGCAAGTTATCTTAGCAGAGATTAAAACTTCTCTCCTACCTTGTCGAAAGAGAACATACCCTGACAGGTTTAATTTTAACTTCACCGCCTCCCCATAAAACAAAGAATTAACTTCAAAATTCAGCCGCTCTGCTCCCCACCTCTGGGACTCTCTTCCCCCGGATATCCGTACCATAGACTCTCTTCGGACCACAACTCAAAACACATTGTTCACATGTTCAGACAGTCCGACGTCATCTAGTCACACACTCACCATCTGTCATTTTTAAAAAAAAAACATTTTAATGTTCTTATGCACAGTGTTTTTGGGTGTTTTGAAATATGCTTTTTAAATAAAATGTATTATTATTAGTAGTAAATTATAATTTGTTGTCATTTATTATGCCTGTTTGCGTAAATAATAATAATAAAAAACGTTTGCATCAGTTACAGGAAGAGTGATATTCAGAATTTGTACATAGTATGATAGATCTGTGTTATTAATAGAACATCAGTTACAGTTACAGTGGTATTTGCTACTGGTGTGTGTGACCTGTGTAGAGTTGGAATTTTATTTCTTTAATTTCATAAACATACATGAATAAGTACAATAATTATAACTATGTCATACAAAACCACAATTAAAGTAGTTCAACACTACAATTTAGGAAAAAAAAAGAATATATGAGATAGAAATAAATACACTTTTTTAAATTGGGGACACATTGAATTTCCCAGGGACCCACTCAAATCACCACCTGTGTGTCCTGGGGACTCACTACACTGAAAACCTGTCAACATCACTGAGCTTTTCAGGAAGATGCCACAGAGGATGCTGCTGGAATCACAGATAGAGGAGGTTCAATAATTTATTAGAGTGGGCCTGTTTTTTTGGACAGGCCGTGTAGAATCTACCTCTCCAGAAATTGTCTATCCCGCTTTGAAATAACTATAGAAGAAAATTAAACTAAAAGCCTGATGTCCCAGCGTTCCACCCACACCTGTGGAACTGTAAGGAGTCTGCACATGCACACACAAGCTGATCTGTGCAGAAATGCAATCTGTTCTGCACACATCTGTCTGAACAGCAGTCTCGCTCTGAACCTGAAAATGATCACATGTGGGAGACTGGAAGCAAATATGTGTGCACAATATAAACATTTGTGCAGTTTCTAACATGTGCTCAAACTGCAAATATTCAAATGCGTTTGAACACACGTGTGTACGCAGCTGGAGTTGGAGAATGGTTTAAAGTTCCCACTTATCTGGATCGGATTTTAAAGCTCAGCAACAGGCAGAAATGATGCCACTGAGAAGTTTTCTTCTGCTAGTGACTGTTTCCCATGGTGTGAAACCAGGCTCACGTTGGGAACCACATTCAACACAACAGCATGTTTAGTCAAATAAAATTAAGAAAGTTGGAAAATCTCTGATGCTGCTGACACTAAGGACTAGTTTTTTGTGAAAGGTGTTATGAAAAAATGATGGCACTGTTCTATAATTGTAATTTTTCATGTATTTTAAAACCTCTTATTTTGGTGATCACCATAATAAAGTTGGGAGCATGACATTAATGGTGAGCAACAAAGGCAATGAGTACTGCTGCTTTAAGCTATTTGAATGAGGAGCTCTACACAATATGCCTAGATGTGCTTTTGTAGCTTTAACATCACTGATTCAACTGGTAAAAGAATAAAAAAGACATTATTTTGACCCTAAAAGTATTCGTAATGATTGTAAAGTTTGTAGCAGGTTGCGGGTAAGGCATGCTGGATGCTTGACAATAATTATACCTGAAGAGTTTCTCCTTGTCAAAGACGGTGTCAGCAGGCATGTTGACAGGGATGAGCAGGTCCGGGTGAGAGTCCAAATGAACCATCTTGATATTCTGAAGGGGAAGATGTCTGGATGCAATAGCCCGGTAGATGGGACACACAACCTGTTCAGCATGAGCAAAATTATTTAAATCAATTTTTAAATAAATTATAAAATTTTCACAGAATAAAATGACCATAAATCACATTGAAATAAGATTTAATAACAATAATAATAACAAAAAGTAAATACAAAAAAAGATCATATCAGGCTGTCCAGATCTGCAAGATTGGGGTGTTAAACTTTTACATCCAATCACTCAAAACCACATTCAGAGCTGGTCCCAGGACACCAACCTGCACTATTACCATGCCCCACATAGAAACAATCCTGGAGAGTTGTTCTGGAAACACACACCTGTGCTTGGATGTTTCCCCAAAAACTATACTTAATAGCAACAGGATGAAATACCTTCTGCTCCTTTTTTATGTTTATTTCTGTAGAAGAATCAAACATAGCAGCTATGGACTCCGAAGCTGCAGACCGATCTGGCTGGCAAACTGTAACAGGTCCTGAAAGGCGTTGCTTATTGCTTAATGAGAGGAGCCAATAAAAACAGCTGCAGGACTTTAATGATGCCAGACATCAGGGCAACTCTTCTTTAGTCGGGTTATCTTTTTAAGGTAATGGCAAGTTGTTAATACTAAAGACCAATCAGACGAGTCAATGGTTGGGAAGATGAGTGATATAAATGAAGATCACATTGGGAAATGAAGTCTTATTAGATCCCCAGACGTTCTGTCAACTCCAGAAAACAAGATAAATTTCATGCAGCTGCCTGCGGAAATTTTCAAACAATAGAAATAAACTAGGGTGGGACTTTAACGCGTTAATTACAATTAATTACAAAAATTAACACAAGTAATCGCAGTTTGCGTTCCAAACAATGCGGAACGTTGTCAGTGCATGTTTCTGGTGCACTGATTTAACTCCGTGCTTGGCTAAATCAGGGTTGCTAATTTAACTACGCTGTATTTAGCAAGTTTTCAGACCTATCTAGGGACTTCATTTCAAAGAAGCGACCAGCATGACCAGACTGCCGTCCTGGCTTACCGTCAGATATTAATGCCTAATAATGAAGAGTGCGGAGGAAAAGAGATAGAAAGTTAAAGATTCTGTAACATGTTGTAGACTTTTAATCAGAGAACAGCTGGAGATGCTAGTTAAAGAACTTGAAAATGATACTTTAACGTTAGGTTTGTTTAGTTTTGGGCAGGGAAATTTTCCATTACTTCTTCTACTGTCTTGAATTAAAATACAATTAAATGCATTTTTCCAGACATTACTAGAGTTTAAGTTTACAATATTAATTACTGTGCTTATTATTTGATTCAGTCATAATCAAATAATTTCATTTCATTCCTTTCAAATAATTAATGACACATTTCAACTACACTGCTCAAAAAAACTAAAGGGAACACTAAAATAACATCCTAGATCTAATTTAATCGGCCTGTCTATTACATTTCTAATATGTGAAATAACATCCAGCTCAGAGTAAAAAAGGACACCCAGATTACTCACACACTGAGAAGGTGGAAAATTAAGGCATTTTGATAAAAAAAAAAATTCACGACCAGTAGTTAAAACATTAGTTTTGACCTGGTTAAGCTGTAGGAAATTTTCTGCCGTCCATGACTTAATATCTAAAACTGTTAAAAAATGGACATTAACTGGCTCTACTTCATAAAGAGACAGAGCGATGTAAAGCTGCATTTCATCAGCATAGCTGTGAAAAATCAATGCCCTGATGACATCCCTAAGTGGTAGCATATAAGAACTATAAAGCATCAGGCCTAAAATTGATCCTTGGGGAACCCCACACTGGCTTTGATGGATTCTTGCAGAGCATGTATCCATACTTACAAATTAACCATTGATCTGTTAGATAGAAGTAAAATTAAGTAAGAAACGTATACCGTATTTTCCGCACTATTAGGCGCACCTAAGAGCCTTACATTTACTCAAAAATCGGCGGTGCGATTAATAATCCGGAGCGCCTTATGTGTGCACTGAGTTCCAAAATCTGTAAAAATGTTGTAAAGAAATGATTGACAGACAGCAGCTCGGCTCACTGGCAAGACGCAAACGAGATTCACAAAGCACCTTCACCAGAGTGTCTTTGAGGTGGAAGACTGTTCTCTCCAGAATCTCCTCAGCTCCACATAAACCAGGTGGTCCTGAACCGTATCAGTCGGAGCCGTTAGCACTGTTACGTTGGCCTGTCAGCAGCTCTGGAGACTCGCGGCAGGAAGTGCTGCTGTAAGTTGCAGCTGCTACGATTTGAGCTGCTGTCTGTCGTTAGATTAGCATCAGCAGGTAAAGAATAAAGTCCGGTGTTACTGTTACATCCCTCAAAAGCACAAATCCGTCCTATTGCAGGAATATTTCAACAAATTTCTGTAAAAGAACAGAAATCTGAAACTAGCACCAAATAAGTTCACATCCCTTCATTTGTTTTGGTGGGCGTGGTTTCTATGCCTGCAAAGTGAGGACCAAGCGACAACCTCCCGCGGTGAAATGTGAAGCCTATGTGCAAAAAATTGCAGTTCCCCCCTCATCCACTAGGGGCTGGCTCCAAAACAGAGCAAATCCCCATAGACTCCCATGTTAAAAAGACCAACTTCACAGCAGAAATAAACACGTTTAAAGCCTGGTACAAAAATCCATTTTAGGAATAATAGGTCAAGTTTACCTTCATGACAACTGTGAGGGGGGTGAATGTTTTTCAAACTTATCCGTTTGGATATTATTTAATCTTGAAATTTGGCATAATTAGGAGCGTGTCCTTTTCATTAACATCTGAAATCCACAGAAAGAAGGGAGAGTGCAGCACAAAGGTGGTTTTTAGCTGGCTAACAGTGCGCCTTAGCTTTAGCTCCGTTAGCCAGTTAGCTCATGTTAGATCAGAGTTGGCTCAGTTAGCTCTTAGCTAAAGGCAGCTCGGAGTTTGATAGACGTCAATCATCCACCCCCATGCTCACAGCCCCCTTTTAGCTCTGCAACTTTGCACAATTTTGTATTTTCCGGGAGCAACGGCAGGCGTGATGTTACCATGATGGGGATGGTAGGAACGCCCAATGATTTTCAGAAACCTACGGGTGACGTCATGGAGGCGCCGCCCATCTTTTATATACAGTCTATGGTGAGGACCCATCTGTTTGCATCTGGAGGGAGGGGCTGTGGGTTTTTTTAAATTTTTAAGTGATGTAGATAACCTCTCCAAGTCGTGAAAAACATAACCTGTTTTTACCCTGTAGAAGGCGTTATGAGCCATTTTAACCACAAAATCTCATTTTAAAAATAAACAAAAAAATAAATGAAAATATACAAACAGTATGTGATTTTCATCACAATTAGGTAAAACTGTGTTGTTTACAGCTCAAGAAACACATTTATGGGTGCACTACCCCTTTAAATGTTTTGTAAATGGGTAGAATATCAAAAATAAGATGGAAAAATAGACTGAGCGAGGTTCCCTTTCAGCTCTCCGAAGCAACAGGTTTTTATTTCTCCTGTGTACGTATTTCATTGTGGCATTTTCTTTCTCCATATCTTCACACAAACTTCCATGACTTCATTTCTGTATTATTTCAGCCAAGGGAGAATTTGAAGAAGACAAAAAGGCTTTGGAACGTTAATGGAAACACAGTTATTATAAATTGGACTGATGTAGATAGTAATTTATTTGATTAAATTGGACAACAATGAATCTGATTGAATTGGGTCTGTAAATATGAGATGACTGTTTTGAATTGGTGCTGTAAAACCTAGCTAAAAAGCTAGACTGAACTATTTTAGTGGTTTGAATACAATTAGATTAAATTGTAGATATGTATATAGGATCAATTTTATTTTGGTCACATGAACAGGTAAAGTTATCTGTGCTGACCTTTTCTCTTAGCTGTTAAGAAAAATAAGGTTTTTGAATTTGTGGTCCTGAAGCAGAAATATCCTACTCATGAGTTCTCCCTCCAAGTTAATAAATAAGGCTTCCGTACAACTACTCCATGAAAAAAGTGGGCAGTGGCCACAAACTCTGTGACAAAAACAGCTTCAACTGTCATCGCGCTCTGAAAAACTGAATACAAGAGATGTAAAAGAAAAAAACCTGTAATGTTAACTGTTAACACCAAGTTATCGCTCCCTGCTTTCAGTGCATATGACTCAGATTTAATGACTATGTTATCTTGAAAACGGGGGGCTGCACGGTGGTGTGGTGGTTAGCACTGCAGCCTCAAGAAGGTCACTGGTTCGAGCCTCGGCTGGGGGAGGTTCGAATGTGGGGGCTGGTGGACTTTCTGTGTGGAGTTTGCATGTTCTCTCTTGCGTGGGTTCTCTCCGGGTTCTCCGGCTTCCTCCCACCGTCCAAAGACATGCATGTTAGGTTAATTGGTGACTCTA
>JBAMHW010010330.1:0-13867 GCA_037177495.1 Rhadinocentrus ornatus | reverse complement strand
TCGAATGGAGAAAAATAGCTGCGAGCACTTTCTCATTTATTGTATCGCTGCTCCCCACATGTAGGCAGAACACACACGTACCCTACAACGTCAGTACAAAGCCCCCACTTCCTGGTCAACCATAATAACCCTGGTAATGTGCAGGCACATTACACAAATAGGGTCAGCCTATATACTACCGTATATGACTAAATACACATCAAGAGCAATGCCGGCTAATCAAGAGATTCGGGCAGATTCTTAGTGGGCCGCATTACTTTTGGGCCGGCATATGTGAAAAAGCGCAGCGTTGCGACACAGCAGAGCGGTTCACTCACTGCTCATAGATCAGTCTGACATGCAGTGATGAGGGGAGATATTTCAGTTTCACAAATGATATTTTTTTCTAGTTTTTTTTTTTTTTTTAATACAATGGTAACTGGCAGTTTTGCCCGTTTGTCCTGTCTGAGCCCTATTGTTTAATATTTCTTTATATATGTTTTGAAGGGCATTTTTGTTTACAGAACAAAGACTTTATTATCTATCATACTTATTGCTTTTGGTTGTGTTTGGTTTTTATTCATTGGTAATGAGACTAAGAGTCCATTCTATTTATTGTTTTTGTTTTGTTATTTAAAATTTCTTCCAGTTCCAGTGTAAAATGTTCTTTAGAAATTAAATTTTATTGATCTTTGAAAGGGTGTACTTGCATTATTATGGCATTATCATTATTAGTTAAAAATGGTCTCAAAATGACATTACTGCTTTGCACAGTATTTTCTGAGAAAATTTATTGCACAGCTAATTTTGTTAACGCAACAAGCCTAGGTGTGAACAGGCACCACTCATTAACATTTCAAGGTTCAGACACAGAAACAGCTCCTTCTCAGTAGAGCTTAGTAGCTGAACTTCTGGAAACTGAACGATGGTTCCCCCAAAATGGAGGATCGCTGACATACCGTATGTGTGCATTCTGACCAACAGCGTCTCCAAACAGGGTTATGCAAAGGTGCTTTAACAATCAGTAAATCATGTTATATACAGTAATTTAGATGATTTTTCTCTGCTTCAATTCCACAACTAAGTTTGTAGCCAGAAAGATGGAGGGGTCAGGTTAGAAACACTGAGCCTAAAAATGGTATACTTTACATTTTACTGGATGATAGGTATTCATATTTGAATATTCAGTCTTGGTTATATTATATGGTAATTTGTTTGTTGGTGGTAACTATGTGTATCATCACTAATTCCCTGAATGAATTTGATTAGATTCACAACAGCCTATTTCAATTAGATTTCGATTAAATTCGATTCAATATCGATTAACAGCTAATTATGTAACACCACCTATTTTTCTTAGATATCTTTTTTAATATAAAACACTAAGTGCCTTTACTTGACAAAATCAAAATCAGTTATCTGGAAGTAATTAGATTACTGTCTGATCTGACACATCTACATGCATTAATGAAATACCAGAGCAAAACAGTGTTTCCCCAGATTCATAGCAAGAAATGATGTGATTAAGAAGAAAAAAACAAGCCAAACATAAAAAAAAAAAATAAAAAAAATCCCTCAAGACAAAAAAGAATTTAAACTTTTTAAAATGTACTGATGAAACCGTTTTATTCAGTGGAGTCACTCTAAATATAAATAATAAATTTAAAGCTGTAATATTAATCAGAAACTCCTAGAATGATGTAGATTCAGCTTGTTCAGCTGTGCATGATAACTGCGACAGTATTGGTGTAACACCGGAGCAGGAGAAATACTGCATCTGCTCCTCACTGGAGCAAGATGCTTCCATCTTCACCTGCCTGAGAGAATTTAGAGAATTTTGGTGTACCACAAGGTGTAGCAACGATACAGCTGAGACAAAAGATCAGCCTGGAGCTTATATGCAGGTGAAAAGTGATGAGCTTGATTCCTTCCAATTGCGCTGCCTTAAGATCCGCCTCTTGTCCACACAAGGGAAAAAGGGAGGAGAAAACACCAGAGCGGGGAAACCCATGACATTATTTCACACGTGAAGACAATTGCGAATGTTTTAAACATCATTGTTATACCTAAAACTGCACATACAACAAGATGCCCAATAGGATAGTTCATGGAACAAAACCAGGCCCCTACAAAAACAAATTTAAAAGCTTAAGTCAGGCTTATAAACACAAAATCTGCTAAATATGAGATCTAAACAGAAAATAAGTAAAAGAAAAAGGGTTAAAAAAATTAAGTGACTTGATAAAGATAGAAATGTTTTGGTTGCTAGATGCCGCTTTAAGGCCCGTTTATGCTCCCTTACGTGCGTAAATAGGGAAGTCTGTTTCAAACGTTATCTTACATCACCGTCCTCATACATGCATGTTATGCCTTGCCATGGTTGTTAAGTCAATTCCTTCACTAGCTGGCAGCGTTGAGTTCAGAGTTCACTACGGCGAGCCAACATCAGTTTCAGACACCGTCGTCCATCCTCTTAATTCTTCTGGTTGGTTTTTTGATCCCTTCCTGATCCTCTTCTTATTCTCTGTTTTTTTAGTTTCCCTGGTGACATGTCAGCTATTCTGCTAAGTACTGCCATGTAATTTTCAGTGGTATTGGACCAGAGAGTTTCCAGAATGCTAAGAAAAAGAGTTTGAGATGACCAGACAAATGGAAATCCTTGCAAAAAAATAAAGAAAACAAAGCAGACAATTTGTTTCTTTAGATTGTGGTGATGACACATCGTCATTGGCCTTTTACTTTACTGGCAGTGCGGTCAGCGTAAAAGGGTGGACCAGTTAACTGCCCATGAGGAGACGCTAGACTGAATTGTTGCCCTGTGAAGAACAGATGTCTGCAGGAAACGGCTCGGTCCAGACGACTGTGCAGCAGGATCAGCTTCTCTGCCTCCACTACTGCTGCTCTTTAACACACTGTTTTGAGGGTTGGTGTGTGTGTATGTGAGAGAGAGAGAAAAAATAGAGGGAAATAAAGAGAGAGAGAAAGTATTTTTTTTGGTTTAGTGTGAGGACTGCCATTGTGGGCAGTTTCCATGGTAACGGCCGTGTCCGAGGCTGATTGCATTGTGCTGTCCACATCTCTGCGCTGGATGTGTTTCTCCTCTTCATCAGATAATCTTATACTTCTCAGTGTTATTATTTAAAATCACCTAAGCAAAAGCGGTACATGATTCCTCTTAACGGGATGGCGCAGCTGTACTTTACACATTCAAGTGTTTGAAAATAGAAATACTGACAGGCAGGGCCGGACTGAAACACAAAATTAGGTTGGGAGCCATACACTTACTCAGGCCCCCCTGCGTGCATATGCTCACGCAAGTGTACGTGTACACACACACACACACACACACATGGACTAAGTAACAAAGCTCATTATTCTTGATCAACATTCACATAAAACTACAAACCACCAGTCCATAGTTTTTCTCTTCTCTGCTCTCATCAAATGGTTCAATTTCATCAAAAAAATCATTTGCTACCACAGTAGAAAGAACTGGTAGCAGCAACTTCACCTGATGTGATTTATGTAACATTAGAAAATGAATAATTGAGCATTCAAACAGGATCTGACTCACAGTCAATTACAAAAGTAGAGCAGGAATGTTCAGATCTATTCAGAGAGGACTAGAGGGGTAATAAGCTAAGTGCTAGCATGACTTAGGCTGGAATAAATCATATACAGTACTTTCAAACCGCAATGATGAAAAAATGGAAAAACAACAGCAACGCATATTAACTAGCAAACCAGTGTTGGGGCAAAGGCTCCTGGGAATGTCCAGCTGTATAATCTGAAGATGCATCACGACCAAAGATCCGTTGTTAGCCGACGTATTTGTCTAGTTGTTAGGTTTAGTTAGTGTGCGGGTAGTAAGCTGCATCATCTCGATCTCGCCCTCCTGGTTAGCTAGCCATTCAGAGTTGCTTTGAACATCCGACCATAATTTGTTCAGCTCCACATTATTGGTGCTAAGGCTCTCGGTTAGTGATACTAAGTCTTGTTGTATGGTTTAGAATTTTTCTTCCACATTTTCCCCGGGTTGGAGACATTGCTGCAGTTGCTGCAGACTCCGTCATTCCAGGAGAGACGAGAATGGAGCAAGATTTTGTCGTCCCGCAACGTCCCAACCAGCAGTGGTCAGGGTCCACAAACGTTAGATCTCCGTGCTTTAAATGCTACTATGAACATGCCAGTATCTTTATCAAATTTCACAATCAACGGCAATGTTGCATTTGATTTTAAATAGGCCGTAGCCTGACCTTCTATCTTGATTATCTTACTTATTTTCTTGTTTGATACAGAGTGAATGTCGGACAATATTATAAAAACGATTTAGGATAGACTTACTTGCTTGATACACATTTTATGATCAGAGTTAATGGTGGATAATATTTCTTGCAATAAAAACTATTTAGAAAACTTATCTGTGGATTTTTTGTTTGAAACAAAATTTTTCATAATCCACTGGACTCACAACAAGCTGTAAGAGCTGCACCTGCCCTGTGAAATGATGCTTTGTGTCAAGTAACATAACTGCGGCCGACCGAGCTGCAGGTTCTGCATCAGAGCCGGTTACCTTGGTAAGGCGTCACAACGAGAGATATTAAATAGTCCACTCAGCCGCTTCTTGTAAAAAACTTTAATTTTATGGTAAAAAACAACATTAACGCATTAATAATTGATTTAATATTTTTTTCTTTCGTAAGTGACCATGGTATAAGCGGGATAATGCCCTTTGAGATGTCCATTATCATAAATGAATGGACTTCACAGAAGCAACCGCCTGACACTTACGCTTCCGCATCGTCCATTAATTTATGATAATGGACACCTTGCCGGGCATTATCCCTTAACTCCAGGAATCCATGTTGTTTCTCAAGTACAGCCTCTGCTATGGCTTCCATGTCAGACATTCCTCCCGTCTTTACATCAAGACCGGGTTCAGATTTCCTGCTTGAATCAGTCTTGACGTTTTTACAAATAGTAGTAGAAACAAATGGCATAAAAAAATCATTTTCACAGTGTAGAAAATCAATAAAAAGGCTGGCAATGTTGGGTTGAGCGGATTGACTCTCTTGCAGCTGTTTCTGAGTTGGACAAGGACAGATGTGGAGCTTTGTACAGACCAAGGAGCCAAATTATCAAAATATCCACCTGTCAGTTTAACACAGCACAATAACTAATAATTTATCAATGACACCAGGAAATGCAGGACCTACTTTATTTTCAAGGTTTGAATAAATAGTAGTTTTATATTTCAGCTTATTTTTTTAATAAGGCCTTTCTCTGCTCCCCCTTTGCTCTTTTGTCCGAGTCCACTTGCACCTTATGCTCTTAAAATTTTTTTTGATTAAGCTAATGACCAATCGGCGTGACAACCGACGAGAACAAATCGTTGTTAGGTTAGGTAACAGTGTGTTTTCTTTTGTGTTTTTTTCTCCCTGTTTCTTCAATCTATACTTTCTGGGGCATGGTGCTGAGAATATAGACAGATTTTATCTTTTTGGGTGCATACACCGCTAGCAAAGCACTGTCAGATGTGAACACCTTACACCTTCTTCATCAGGAGAAGCAGTGGTTCACCGGTGTGACGATTCTCATCATCCTGAAATGAGCCTTGTTTGCCGGGCAGAAGTCCGCATTGGGCCCACTTGGGCTTTGCTAATGTCCCAAATAAGAAACAAGATGCGGCTCCCGTTTGCCCCGTTCATGTAGCAAGTCTAGTTGCTTCTCTGGCGGAAATATGGCCAAATTTAGATTGTTAATATTTCTCTCGGTTGCGACGCGCTCGTGTCCGTTGCGCTCGTGTCCGTTGCGCTCGTGTCCACCACAGCGGTAAGCACGAGACTTCAGAGGATGAAAGTAGACAGTATGGAGCTTTTACTTCCCTGAAATGATTTTACAGATCAGTAAAATCGAACGTCATTTTTCACTGCCGTCTATCAGCTGATTGCTGGCAGTCCTTTCCTTACTGCCGGCTTCCTCTGCTCGGCATTTGGTGTCTGATTTATGGGAAAGACAACCGTTGACAAATGCAGTTTGACTCAGGTGCGTCCATCTGCAGAGTGTGCCTCTGTTTAGAGTCCATGATCAGGCAACCACCCCAGTCCCACAACACACAATAAAATGCACCACAATAAAATTAAAACCTGGGGTTACTTGATCACTGTAAAAACTCAAGGCAATATTTTGCGTCTTGTGACAGACCCTTTTCTTTTTTCGACAGAAAGGTGAGGGATACAAACCTACCTGGGTTCACAGAAAGGTCAAATGACTATCAGAACACTAATTTGATTTTATTTATGAAGGAGTTTGCAGATAGAAATTCATAAGAACTATACTGGGAAAATACATAACTTGGAATAATTTTGTGGTAAAATATTTTTGATATTTTTTAATACTGGACCCTTCAGTGGAAAAGTAATTGATCATGGAACAGATCGATAATGTGTCATTACCACGAAACAGGTAGGAAGTCCCATTAGCTTTTTTGCTAGTCTTGGTGTGTCTTTTACTAACTGTGTCTTGGTGTTTACGAATACAGCAAAATAAATTGTGTGGCTTGATTGTGGAGAATCTAAGCATTTTAAAAAGGTATAGTATGCTTATATTAACAAAAGTGTTATTGGAGAAGTTTTAGTTTATCAAACAAAATGGCGACCGGATCGCCAGCGACCAGATGGGAATGATGAGGTTAAAACATGTAAACGTTTTTGACCCTGACAAACAAAAAACACGGAATCTGAACCAGAATCGTTCAAACTCAAACAATGCCCAACCATTATAAATCTGCTCTCCTCCACTGTAACGTAGTGGGCTAAGTCCAACAAGGCAGAGGAGGCTTTAGCCTTGGAGCTGTGACACCCTTCTGGCAAAAGGCATCTGCAACCTACGTCGAACCATGGTGGTAGAGGAGGTGCACTGATAGGAGGATGCAGCCAGATGCTCCAGGGCCAGAGCACAAGCCAGACAGGGCTGCTGAATCATGTGGAAAAAGTGTGAGAAGAGGAAACACATGAACTGGGGGGCATGGAATCTAACAAGCTGACCTTTGTTGTTCGAGCTACATATGATGTGCTGTCTTCTCCCACAAATCTACAGCTATGGCTTGGAAAAGACACATCTTGCCCCCTCTGCACAACCCCTGCAACACTCAAGCACATCCTGGTTGGTTGTTGGACCAGCCTCAATTGAGGCAGAAACACAACCAGGTCCCCAGATGTCTAGTTGATAAGCTTAAGTGCAAGAGGGTATCTATCAGTGCCCAACTCTTTAACAACCATGTGTGCCAGCATCCACCATTGTTTGTTCGGGAGGGGGAGAAGCCAATGATTAGCCCTCCAAACCCTGATTTGACCCCACTGAACGCAGCCAGGGACTGGTAAATGAGTTGACTTGAGCAGAGGCACATTTTTCCACAGGAGATCTAAACAACTACCCTACGACCAGACCTTGTCCTCTGGTCCAATGCCTGCCACCTCGCCTACATCATGAAACTTACCTGGAAGGACCCCATCAAACAAGCATATGAGCAGAGCAGCTAAGGCAGAGGACAGAGGCTGTGAGATAAGGGTGTGTCTGGTGGAGGTGGGGTGTAGAGGCTTCATAGCTAGCACAATTGTGAAGCTCCTTAGGGAGGTCAGAGTCAGGGGACAAACTCGCAGACACCACCTGGGCCACTAAGGTGGGGTTCTTCAATTCGGTCCTACGAGGGCCGCAATCAAGCAGGTTTTCCATGTATCCCTGCTTCAACACACCCGCATCAAATTAAATGGAACAGCCAATAAAGTTCTGCACAATGACTAATTAATTTAAGTCAGGTGTGTTGAAAAACATGCTGGATTGCGGCCCTCGTAGGACGAATTGAACCCTGCACTATGGCAAACAACTAACTGCGGGACACACACCCAACCTTGATCAAACTGTGGTGGGCTTGTATCGGATGCTATTGATAGATCTAGAAAAAAAATGCCAATGACATAGTTACCTTTTTCAAGTGCATCATTGATCTTTTCATTTAGATCAAGTACGACCATAGTATTTTTCTTTCTGAAGCCATGTTGGGATGGGACTATGATGGTTTTGGTCAACAACCTGTGAGTTACTGATGTTCTTCTGTAATCTGTCTGTAGTTAAAGTATTTTTTATTAAGATTCAGGCAGGACGTTGGTGAGTTTTCACCCCAGCAGCATCAATGCTGCCAAGCTGACTGTCTGAAACTGCATCATGGTTGCCATCAACTATCGATCGGCAGAGTTAATTGTTCTGGTTATCTGATGTTCCTGGACTGGAACTTTAGGGTCACCTACATGCCCCTGGAGATAATAATGAAGATAGGAATCAGGACAAGAGGACATGTCAATGTAACGTGTGCATTGACTACATACAGCAAGGTGAAGGTAGAGGTGAAGGTCGTTCTCTGATCCAGGATTCTCAGTTTGTAGTGTCAATCTGATGAATGAAAAATCACCCTTTACTCACCAGTTCAATGCTGGTATCTGTGCAAGAATAGGTTATAAAAATCAGAATATTAACAAAGAAGCTTTGATCAGAACTGAAACATGAATTTCTCAGTCATTAAAATGAACTTCCATTTAACTTGTGGTCCATTTGGATGAAATTATTATAGTGAAGGTTATTAGTGGAATATTTCTCCTCTTCTTGGCAACTTAATCATTTCCAACAATTTATCCACTGATGGGTCACATCTGTTTGTAAATGCTGTTCATTTTATTCATGCAGGAAAACTGGGTAAAGAAATGAAAAAGAGACATTTTCTAAAAAAATTCTTGAAATTCTTACACAAATTCTTACACAAAAATTTAAGGTTTTTGCACAACACATCTACTACAATCCCAGTTGTCCAAAGTGCTGCACAATAAAACAACTACACAGTAAAACGATAAAATCAGTAAAATAAATATATAAAAAAATAAATTATATAAAACCAAAATAAAAGGCAATGAATGCAGCGACAATGGACATTTTAATATATAATTAGTCAGTGAACGCACCATCAGTGGCTCTGATGGCCTGATTACAGAACCTGCTAGAAACAGATTTTCTTTCTGATACATGAAAACATTGATTAGAGTGAACTTTCTTTGACATGTGACTATCCATAGGCATCTCCCAACCTGATTTCTTGGAGAAGAGAGAGGTGATCATCATAAGCAGCAGCATGTTAAGATTTTTTTAGAGGCAACACAGATTTATTGATATGAGAAATTAATTATTATTATTATTGTTGTTTGTTATTAACTATCATATTAACCTCTCACTAAGCAGTTTAGAATTTAAATAATAGTAATTTATGAGCCATAACAGTGAGATCAATTTGTGAAGCAGTTTAAATGAAAAAAACAGTAGGTGCTAGGCAAGGCTGCAGTGCATCATCCTTCTGTACCAGCCGATGCTGGCTTTAACTTTGGAGGTGAGTATGTGTAACTCCTTGGCAATGGCGTTCAGCTGGATGATTGCTCTGATAATGAATAGGCCTGTCGTAATAACTAATTTTGCTGTGAGATGAATTTTCTCAGAAATTATTGCAATAAGTGATAGTATTGCGCAGAGCGATAATGTTGTCCTTTTGAGACCATTTTCAACTAATATAATGATAATGCCATAATAATGCAAGTACACCCTTTCAAAGATCAATAAATTTTAATTTCTAAAGAACATTTTAAACTGGAAGTAAAAGAAATTTTAAATAACAAAACAAAAGCAATAAATAGAATGAACTCTTGGTCTCATTAACAATGAATGAAAACCAAACACAACCAATAACAATAAGTATGATGGATAATAAAGTCTTTTTCTGTAAACAAAATTGCCCTTCAAAAAATATATAAAGTAAAAATAAACATGGGGCTCAGACAGGACAAATGGGCAAAACTGCCAGTAAGTGCCATTGTATAAAAAAAAAAAAAACTAGAAAAAGTTATACTGCGCATTGTTGCTGCTTGTGAAACTGAAATATCTCCCCTCATCACTGCGTGTCAGACTGATCTATGAGCAGTGAGTGAA
Organism: Rhadinocentrus ornatus; assembly: GCA_037177495.1. Lineage (NCBI taxonomy): Eukaryota > Metazoa > Chordata > Actinopteri > Atheriniformes > Melanotaeniidae > Rhadinocentrus > Rhadinocentrus ornatus. Next base: position 3,865 of record JBAMHW010010330.1, on the reverse strand, counting down.
CCGCTCTGCTGTGTCGCAACGCTGTGCTTTTTCACATATGCCGGGACACTGGCCCAAAAGTAATGCGGCCCACTAAGAATCCGCCCAAATCTCTTGATTAGCCGGCATTGCTCTTGATGTGTATTTAGTCATATACGGTAGTATATAGGCTGACTCTATTTGTGTAATGTGCCTGCACATTACAGGGGTTATTACGAAAGACCTGGAAGTGGGGGCTTTGTACTGACGTTGTGGGCTACATGTGTGTTCTGCCTACATGTGGGGAGCAGCGATACAATAAATGAGAAAGTGCTCGCAGCTATTTTTCTCCATTCGACTTATTTACATGGTTCAGTGTGAGAATCTGAGGTTTAGCACCAGAGCATGAGAAGCCACTCAAATGCGCGAGTCTCACGGCTGATGCATGAGAGTTGGCAGCCCTGTAAAACAAATGCACCATGGCGGCTCAGATACTTCACCACGGTCTCGTGCTGCAACATGCTGCTGTCAAGTATGACACTAGACTCGAGAGATCAGTCCGCAAGAAATGAGAGCGTGCAGTCGAGATACTCCATAGTGAAACCTGTTGTCATACACAGTCTGTGGTAAAGTAAGAAAAATAAATAAATAAAGTTTCGATAAAGGACTTTCGTGGCCGGCAAACTTATCGCGCTCAATTGTTCTTACCGTGCAATTAATTGACCTATTGATTATCGCGACAGTCCTAATTATGAGCATGACTTCGTTACATTTCTCAACAACAAACCCCCCTGTCATTGTCTTGAAAGCGGCCACTTTGAGGACCATGATAAGCTTTTCTCTTACTGTTAGCATTTTTCAGACATTTTTATTTTGGACTGGCCATCGTTGAAGAACGTTACACTGTAACTCCATATTTCTTGGCTGACTGACAGTTGGTTGATGCTTCTGCTGCATTGAGCACCATTATCTTAAAATTAACATCATAACTCTGCCACACTTGTCTGTTAACTTACCCCACTTTTGATCCACTCTGCTCTGGACAATCACTGCGCCTCTCCATTTTCATTTCCCATCACTGCTTCTCTGCTGTTACAGATGGCCACAGTGAGGTCATTGGCTTTACAAAAAGCTGGCGCCCTCTTCTGTTGCGGTGCTGTAGTGACCCCAGACAACATTTAGCATGCGTCAATGGTTAGACCCCGGTTATAAGAGGACCCTACTTTTTCCACATTTTTTCAACAAAAAAAACAACCTAGTTCTATATTTGTGTCTATACAGTAAATACAGGCATAACAATGAAAGTGGAAAGAGATTTTAAAAAGAACAAAATAAATAAATTATTTCAACTAAAAAAAGTACATGGAATAGTAAACAACTAGGATTGTTAATACAATGTTATATTAAAACAAATGAAAATTACAATAGAAAAATAAATTTCCAATTTTTTATAGGTTTCTTATTGGAATTTTTTGTTAAAATATTTCTTGTGGTTACAAATTACTAACGCGAGAGACCAAGTTAACTAAGTCAAGACCACTCATTACTAATGCTTTAACAACTTTCCTAATGTCAGGATAGCCTTTTTTTTCCATTTCAAACATGGACCTTCAGCATCCAAATTGTCTCTAACTGAAGTGTTGTGTTGAGATAAATCATGTTTTGATCTATGATACCAGACTACAAAGTCTAGGCCACAGATATCATTGTAACGGACCATTGCACTATATAATTTTTGGGTTTTTGAGTTGGATGTACGATCCCCTAGGGTTACCAAAGGTTACGCAGAATTTTTATGGGATTTTAGTTCTTGGGGGACAATTTCACTGTGAGCTACTTTTGAATGGCGTACTTGCTGTCCTGTCTCATTAAGTTTGTTATTTTGTAGTTAAACTTTTCAGATACTTATTAAGTAAGACACCCAGTAAGCTCGGTTACAATTATATAAATAATCTCAATATTAAAATGGAATCACATTATATCTTACCTGACCAAAAATATGTGCTTAACTAACACATGGCCTCAAGTTAATTGTCTCTTTTTATTGCATTAGTAATCCATGCCACGAGTTAATATTTTTTATGCTGATTTCACCAGATGGGCTTAGTAAGTGCCAGACAGAAAACTTCTCTTCGTTTTGATAAACCTGCTTTCCTGTTTGTTTTTATAAGATGCAGTACTGCAGCAGGACTGACTGACAAGTGGAGGTGGGGCCCCTTTAGGGAGTTCTGCGCTGGTCAACTACTGTCATTGCAAACTGTCGACATTGTCACTGCTCTGTAACGAGTCAAAGTTAGTCAGCCCTCGGAGAACCCCTTCTGGCTCTTGGACTGGAGCCTCTGCATGTGGCTTCTGTGTGTTTAAAGCTAGTGAGCAACGAATTATCAAAAAACAAAACACTATAATGCCCGATAAAATAATTAATGACGTTAATTAAATAATGTGTTAATGCTTTAACATTTACAGACTTAAATTTACATATTTTAATTTGTATAACATTTAATCCCAGGTATCTGGAATTAAAAAATACAGTATTTCACCTTATGATTAAAGTAACTTTTTAGAGTTATTTTAATTTTATATGTCCATTTCCACGTGTGTGGTAATCCTAAACTGACTCACCTCATAATACAAACTGAAGTCAGAACTGTTAAGTGGAAAAGATATAAAAGATAGAACAATCTCCCTGCCTTCGAAATGCTTTTGATTTAAATATAAAAAATTTAAACCTACTGTAATCAAATTAGAAATTAGTTATTTTTATTTAAATATTACAGTTAATATCTTCTGTAATTTTCATATTTACCAAATCTATCATGTGGGCCAGATTGGACCCTTTTAAGGAACGGTTTTGATCCCCAGGCTGTGTGTTTGACACCCTGCTCTAAATGATCTGATATCACCTACGTACACATCATCCTTCTATTTTCACCTTAATAGCTAAAATACTCTTCATTAGCGAGTGGCTGCCATAATCACCATCCTGTTCTGAAATGATTTCTCCTGGTTTTGTGGCCCTGGCTCATCCCCATACTCAGTCTGAGGATGTTTACATAAGAATCTTGTAGCCATAGGCTGTGGAGGGCCATTCAGGGGAGGGTATGGCCGGGGCAGCGTCTTCTTGCTGACCTGTTCTGTACCTTTCTCTAATGGATCATATTTTAGCTGCTGTGGTGGTGACAAATGGCCCTGCTATAAAAGCACTGTCCGAGCTGCTAAAACCTGGTTGATATATGACCAAGTTCTGCTGATAAATGCCTCCCATCAGTTTCGACATAGAGCTGATTCATCACTGCACTGGGTATTGTGCTGAGAATCCATATTGGATATTTAATTACAGGGAATGTTGTGCATTCTTAAAAAAAAAAAAAATGGCTTTGCCAATGTTTTTACACATACCTACTTATTAAAATACTACACTGCACGCACACATAACACAGAATAAAACAGCTCAAACTCTGTGACTGTTACTTTCTAATTACTTTACAGTGGTAAAGCAGGGGTGTAAAAGCAAACAGCCCAGGGGTTGGAAAACCGGCTGGATCCAATCTGGCCCACCAGATAAATTTAGTAAATATGAAAATAACATTCTTTAATATTTTAACACAAGTAATTGTAATTCCTAATTAGCCCATGTCAGGTTTGATGTTTGTTTTGTTTAATCATAATTAATCATAATTATTCATAATTATTAATTATCTCAAACATTTCCAAGGCAGGAAGATAGCTTGTTCTATCTTTTATATATTTTTTACATAATAGATCTGACTTTGGTTTGTGCAATTGAAAATGAAGTTTATGAAGATTCAAATTATTTATATGTGTATATATACACTGCTCAAAAAAATAAAGGGAAAACTTAAACAACACAATGTAACTCCAAGTCAATCACACTTCTGTGAAATCA
>JBAMHW010010329.1:0-13949 GCA_037177495.1 Rhadinocentrus ornatus | reverse complement strand
CATGACAAAACCCAGTACTATAAACCAAAACTCCAAACCATGATCACCAGACATAAACCCTGAAAACACCAAACTATTACCCCAGATCAAAATATAACAAACCAAGGAACAGATCAAAACCCACCACACAAGGAATAAAGTGGTGAAACAGGCATGTCCAACCAAGAAGACCCTGAGATTGAGACTGCGCAGTCGCAGCATGAAGAAAGTCCTGATGGAGACACCCACCGCAGAGTAGACACGTGATGTTTCTCAAAAGATCATCCAACAAGCATTAGAAAATCTTGTTGCAAAGGGAAGTACACAAGATGTAGAGAAGAAGTCTTTCTTCTCAAGTGAAGCTGGCTCAGTGCTCATTCCAGCAGCTTCCCAAAGTTATAAGTCCTCAAGAAGTGGACGTTCAAGCCTCTCAAGCAAAATATCTGTTAAAAGGCAAGAAGCAGCAGCAGAACTAGCAGCAACTGAAGCCGCATTTAAGGTTATAGACAAAATGGAACATGAAAGACTGGAACTTGAAACTCTTGAAATGGAAAACAAACAAAGGCTTGCAAAACAAGAAGCAGAGAATGCTGAAACCCAGAGAGTTTTAGAACAAAAGCGAAGAGAGCTTGAACATTTTGAAACTGTAAAGCAAATGAATGCTGCCAAAGCAAGACTGAAAGTGTATGAGCAAAAGAGTGGCTGGGATGAAGAAATCTCAGACTTTCTGCATGGAACGAGCTCGTCCAGAAAGATCAAATTGAGCCCAGTTCCCAAGCCTGAACTTAAAGCTGCACTTCCAAATCTCCATCCAAGTGCACGGCCATTCATTATGCCACAATACAGTGCAGGAGATAACCCTGCAGCTAATGCCACACAGGAAGATGGAACAACAGCACTGGCTAAAGCTTTGGCAGAGTCCATCAACATAAGTCATCTACCAGTTCCAGAGCCTGCAGTATTCAGTGGTGGTCCTATCAAGTATAAGGATTGGAAAATGTAATTTCAACTTCTAATAAAACGTAAGAACGTTCCAATAAGTGAAAAGATCTACTACCTGCGAAAGTATGTTGGTGGTCCTGCAAGGAAAGCTGTGGAGAGTTACTTTCTGTTAGGTACTGATGCAACCTACTACGCAGCTTGGGACACTCTGAAGGAAAGATATAGAAGCTCATTCGTAGTTGCTAAGGCATTCAGAGATAAACTTTCACTGAAGATTGGAACAAAGGACAGTGCTGAACTAAGATAGTTTTCAGACTTTCTCAGAGGTTGTGAGGCAGCAATGTCACAGATAAGGAGTCTGGAAGTTTTGAATGACTGTAGTGAGAACCAGAGAATGTTCAGCAAACTTCCTAATTGGCTTACAGCACGGTGGAATAGGAAGCTCATTCAGATTGAAGAGGAATGTGGTTCATTTCCAACATTCAGCAACTTTGTTGATTTTGTCAGCAAGAGAAGAAAGATAGCATGTAATCCAGTGACATCGCTACACGTGCTCAAAGCAAATGATTCAGAGAAAGTGAAAAATCCAAAGATTCGCAGTGTCAGAGCAGGGGCGTTCGCAAGTAGTGTAGAAGAGAAACCGGACATAAGGAAGTGTGTATTCTGTGAAAAACCATACCACAGCATTCAGACATGTCGCAAGTTTATGGTAAAGGAAATAACTGAAAGAGTGAAGTTTGTACAATAAAAAGGACTGTGTTTTGGATGTCTTAGCTTTGGGCACCACAATAAAAAATGTGAAAAAAGAAGTATCTGTAACACATGCAAGCCAAAAACTATTAGGACTACAAGTTAGAGGCTTTTATTCATTGAAGACAATTCCTCTTCCCATGACATATACAAGGGAATTCATCCCGGCCAATCTAAGCCATATTCCTACACCCAAGACTGCAAGGGTGTGGCCTCACTTAGATCACCTTGCAGATGAGATTGCCCCTTTGATCGAGTGTGATGTTGGCCTGCTTATAGGTTACAACTGTTCACAAGCACTGGTACCCAGAGAAATTGTGGCAGGAAAAGATAATGAGCCCTTCGCCCAAAGAACAGATCTTAGCTGGACAGTAGTTGGAGGTGTTATTCCATGTGTCGATTATGGCGATGCTATTGGTTGCAGCCACAGGATCATTGCCAAGGAAGTGACATCCAGCTCAACATCTGATCACTTGTCAAAGGAAGTACATTATATCTGTCGGACCCAAGTCAAGGAAGTAATCACACCATCAGATGTGATCAAAGTGCTTGAGTCCGATTTCAATGAAAGGAAAGGAGAGGACTCTAATTTCTCTCAAGTGGATTTGCGCTTCATTTCAATGATGGAATATGGAGTTATTATGCAAAAGGATGGTCATTGTGAGCTACCCTTGCCATTTAAAGAGAACAGCTCATGTCTACAAAACAATAAGAGCTGTATAGAACACCGACTCAAGTGTCTGAAGAAAAGATTAGAAAGAAACGAACAATATCACAAGGACTACATAATAATTAATGAATGAAACAATAGCGCCTGGAGATGCAGAAAAGGTGCCTCCTGATGAACTGGCCAAAAGCCCTGCCTGGTACATACCACACCATGCGGTGTACCATCCCCAAAAACCCCAGAAAATAAGAGTGGCGTTTGATTGATCGGCAAAGTATAAAGGAGTCTCATTGAACGACCATTTTTTGACAGGGCCAAAATTAACCAACACACTGGTGGGAGTCCTGTGCAGATTCCGGAAAGGCCCAGTAGCGGTGATGTGCGACATAGAACGCATGTTTCACCGGTTCACAGTCAGGGTCGAAGATCAAGACTATCTTCGCTTCCTGTGGTGGGATAATGGAAATTTCCACTCTACTCCATCTGTCTACCATATGCGCATTCACCTGTTTGGAGCCGCTTCTTCACCGGCCTGTGCAAACTTTGGTCTCAAGTACGTTGCAGCAAGCAACAATAAGATTCATTGAGAGAAACTTTTTTGTGGACGATGGCCTGATCAGTTCATCATTCTGAAGAAGAGCCAATTTGTCTGGTTAATAAAGCAAGGCAACTCTGATACAGTGGAAAATTACGACTCCATAAGTTCATTTCCAATAGTCAACAAGTACTTGACTCTCTTCCCAGAGAAGACTGTGCAGAGAGTAAAAAACCGAGACCTCGTCCTTGGCGAGGAGCAGACTGAAAGAGCGCTGGCCTTTAAGTGGTGTATCGCCTCAGACCATTTTCAGTTCCAAATAGTTGTGAATATGCGTCCATTCTCCAGAAGAGGAGAGCTGTCAACAGTAGCAGCCGTCTATGACCCTCTCGGCTTTGTGGCGCCTTTCGTACTACGTGGCAAGCAAATATTATAACAGATGTGTAGTAACAATATGGACTGGGATGAACCACTCTCGAGTGAACTCAAGCCACGGTGGGAGTGCTGGCTGTTGGATCTCAAGAGTCTCACAGAAGTTAAAATTGATCATGTTTTCTTCCAAAAGATTTCCAAGAAGTTTATAAATATGAACTTCACCATTTCTCAGAAGCAAGTGTTGCAGGATATGGAGTCTGTACCTTACTTAAAAGCTATCAGTGAATCAGGACAAATCTATTGCTCACTTGTGTTCGCCAAGTCCAGAGTAGCACCCGCCAAGGTAACTATAGTACCACTATTGGAGCTGTCTGCAGCAGATGTCGCAGTTTAAGCGACATGCTTAAAGCAGAATTGGAGCTGAAAAATGTCGAAGAATTCTTCTGGAAGTCATTTTGGGATATATTAACAATGGTGCAAGACGCTTTCACATTTTTGTGGCAAACCGCACACAACGCATCAAGGAGAGCACTAAACTGACACAGTGGAACTATGTTCCATCAGAACACAATCCCGCCGACCATGCGTCTTGTGGACTAAAAGCCAAAGACCTCATTGCATCCAACTGGTTTAGTGGAGGTAGCTTTCTCTGGCATGAAGAGCTTCCCATTGGAGAGGTAAAAGTGGAAGAACTTGATACAGAGGATCAAGAAGTATGCAAGGTCTTTGTACACCACACGCTAATAAAGGTGGATTCTCTTGCTGACTGTTTTCGGAAATTCTCCAACTGGCCAACATTAGTCAAAGCAATTACAATTGTAGGCTCTATCGACTTAATCCCTTCCTGGACAACAAAGGCATTCTCAGAGTGGGAGGTAGATTAGAGCAAGCCAAGTAACATCCGCATGTTAAGCACCCAGCTATCTTACCTAAGGCCAGCCACATCGGTTTACTGATTGATCACTATCATAAGCAAGCACAACATCAAGGGCGCAGCATGATGATAAGTGAGCTGAGGGCAAACGGCATTTGGATACTTGGATGTAGCCAAGCAGTATCATCCTTTATCTACAACTGTGTCAAATGCAGGAAATTCAGACGTGAAACAGAAGAGCAAAAAATGGTAAACCTGCCCAGTGAGAGGATGGAAACAACACCTGCCTTCACATATTGTGGGATGGATTGTTTTGGCCCCTTTTATGTGAAAGAGAGAAGGAAACACTATGAAACGCTATGGACTCCTGTTCACGTGTTTGTGCTCGCGCGCAGTACATACTATAGAGTTACTTGACGATCTGTCAACTGACGCTTTTCTTAACTCATTCCCTGCATTCATAGCTTTACGCGGAAATGTGTGCAAGCTTCAGTCAGACCAAGGCACCAACTTTGTTGGAGCAAGACAAGAGTTCCTTGAAGCAATAAAAGAAATGGACCAAGAAAGCCTGAATCAATTAGACTGCGAGTTTGCCATGAATCCTCCCTTTGCCAGTCATAAGGGTTGGGCCTGGGAGAGGCAAATCCGTACAATCAGAAATGTGTTAACTTCCATTTTGGATCAGTTTTCCTGAACACTTGACAGTTCATCATTAAGAACCTATCTTTATGAAGTGATGGCCATTGTAAACAGTAGACCCATTACTAAACAGTAGACCCATCATTCCACATCTTCTCAACGATCCTACTGTGTGTGACTGCAACCACTTACTCCAATCTTCTCTTGACCATGAAGTCATCAATAATACTACCACCACCAGGAGACTTTGTAAAGGAGGACCTTCACCTTCGCAAGAGATGGCGTAGAGTGCAGTATCTTTCCAATGAGTTATGGAGCAGATGGAAGAAAGAATACCTATTGAGTCTACAGCAAAGACAAAAATGGCAGAAAACAAGGAGATATGCTAAGGTCAACGACATAGTGATCATACAAGATGACATGGCACCCAGAAACGAGTGGAAACTCGCTAAAGTCACAGCGGTGTACCCAAGTGAAGATGGCTGTGTGCGCAAGGTGCAGCTGCTAATCAGTGACTCTGCAATGGATGACCTTGAAAAGAGACTCAGTAAACAAACATACTTGGACAGACCTATCCACAAGACTGTTATAATATTAGAAGCAGAATAAACTCACACATTAGTTCAAAGATTCATAAAGTAAATCACAAGTGATTTGGTGGGAGTGTAGCTGCCGTCAGTGGCAACTATTATATATTCAAGTTAATCCTTTTCATATGCAGTCAGAAATGTGACGAATGTAAATAGTAGTTCATAAATGTTCAATGTTAATTAAGTGGTTAATTTATTAGTAAAATTATTCTAAGTAGTTGTTTGGTTAAAATGTATAAAAGAAAGTGGGAACCATTCTTTTTGTTCCGCTTGTCCGCATTGTTGCTCGGGGTTAGAAGAAGAAGTTGTGAATATTATTTTCATTCACTTGAAGTTACTGAGGCCAGTGAGGTACGATATTTTTCTTGTTTTCTTTGTTATTTGGTTCATCATGTAAATGTCATGCAGCTGTGATGCCAGTTAAGCCTTTTATTTTATTATTTTATTTTATTTTATGTATGCCTCTATTTTGCTTAAAGGTATGGAAGTTCGTATTTTCTTTCTTAGTTCTGACGGCATAATTTGGCGTAATCAAGGATCTTTAAAGTCAAGTTGAAGACTCTGTCCTATAATAAATGCCTGTGTGAAAACCCAAGAACGATTTTGAGCTTGATTAAACTTCGAGGGAGTAACAACAGGAAAACATCTAAAACCTGCAGGACAATAGTTCCTGTGTACCAGCGCTGGATGGGTTTTTATGTGAGGAGGCTTTAGATTTGGGATTCACCGTTGGAAAGATATAAGCACAAAGGAATCAACTTTCAGATAAGCTTTGCGGTTTGCACACACACATAGTGGTTTGCAACACTGTGAGTGTGTGTGTTTTACAAGGTGTGCATTACTTAGTGTGTGTGCTATTAGGAGAATTACATGGTCTCCATCTTGTCGACGTGGCTCTTTCTGCAGATCAAAGATTTCAAATGAGGGGAGGAAATATGGATTTAAATTGGATGAATTATAGATTAATCTCAAGACGCAAACAACTTTTGTTATTACTGTGTATTTGCACGCATGTGTGTGTGTGTGTGTGTGTGTTTATATGCATTTGGGACCTGAAATTGTTGGCAGATTGATGCCCGTGTGTGACCTGAAGGCCATTTCTTTGTTATCGGTCATGTGCTCAGTGTAGCACTTTACTCTCTGCCCATTGCACCGGGACAAGCACAATCTCTGCAACATCCATCCTCTTTAAGTCTGTACATTAAAATAGCAGCAGCTCATCTATTATTTATACCTACATCATATCATTCACACAATTCATATCAAGCCTGACCTCTTTCCCTCCAGGCTCTTACTCTGCTCATTTCCATCTCATAAGCCGTTTGTCTTTTATTAAATAAAATCTATACCTCTTTTTTATAAAATACATCACCAACATATACAGGTTTCTATCTGTTTTTCTGTAGCTGTTATTATAAGGGTGTGTCAAGGGAAATGTACAGTGCTTATAACTGCAGGAGGTTCCTTCTGTCAGAGATGCTGCTTTCCCAGCTGCCTTAGAGCCAGAGCGCCATCTGCTGATCACATATAAATCTACACGCGTGGGCGGCCGATGGTGATGTTTAGGATTCTTAAAAACACATTTTCTAACCTAAATTGGGCTACCTCATCCAGAGTTTTTTCTGACAGAGTTTAGACAGGACTTTAAATGTGAGAATTTAAAAACAAAGCTTAGTGTGGGCATTGCATTGGTGGATCTATGGTGCAAAAACTTGAGGCTATATAAAATTCCTCACGATTATAGTGTATGCTGTATAATCTCAGTGAAGGTTAGTTTGTATAGGTCAGTTTCCAGGCAATAAAGGCAGAAGTTAATGATGTCAAAGATGAACTGTTTCTCTCCTTTGTCAGAAAAAAAGTTTTTCTACCTCTTCCTGCTTTATATATGATTTGAAACAAAATATCCTGCATTAAAATTTAAAACAAAATAACATGAGTGACATTCCTGTCGATCATTGTTTTGTTTGTTTATTGCCTCTTCAGGGGAGCAGCAGTGCAGGTAGAGCTGAAGCAGAGAGGAAGGAGGAGAAAGCTCCATGTTGTATTAACAATTTTTGTTGAAGCATGTACAGTAGCATGGGTTTCAATCCCATAACTTTTGCCAATTAACCTACCTTTAACAAAAAGACATGCAACTTTTTTGTAATATATCTATTTGCATTGGAGGAAATCATCAAACAAAACAGCCACTCCTCTTACGTGATCTAGCTTCACTCACAGAACTGAAGTTGGTGACGTGATGCTTCGATCGATGTGAAACATTATCCAAGTATTTTCTATAGATGCGAGTTCATGCACAGTTTAACTTAAAGTTGAACTACCGTGTGTGGTGGTTTTGCCAAGCAGATGAAGGCGTGTAAAACCTTGGAAGCTTATACGTAACTTCCTGTGTGCAAATGGAAACAAGCAGTTGCGGTCAACAGCCTTCATGACAATTTTTTTATTGTTTCTGCTCCTGTAAGTACACATTTAGAAGTTTTTATAGCATCATTGCTTCATGTGTTTTGGTGTGAACGAACTGATGGTCTAGACTCTATGTAGAAGCCCAGTCTGTTGTCATCATCTTAAAAATTGCTAGGACATCCTGGTGAATCAAGCAAAACATTACCTCAAGTTAAAATGAGGTAAACTTACATGTTGTTACTTAGCAATTGAAATCTTGACAAGAAAAAAGAAGCGACAGCTTTTATTACCTCATGAGTTTGATTTTCCCACAAAATAGCAGAAGCTAACAGAGAAACCCCCTAACCAACTGAAGTAATAATTTACAAACTTATAACCGAGTGATCGCTGAAAACTCTGACACGTTTTAACTCAGCAGCTTTTCATCCCAATGATTCAAGATGTCTTTTCATAAAACCCGCACTCTTCTTATGACTTTATTAGGAACCCTTAAGTAACTTTGTTCAGTTTCATGATCTGAACCAAAAACTATCAAAAACATGTACGCTACTCACTTAATGAGCAAAACGATGAGCTAGGATAACCACCACATCCTGTGCAACTTATTTGGATGTGCCATCACATGAAACTCTGCCATAGGACACTTTCATGACCTTCAAACTCCGTCTGCACACTGCAAAAGAAGAGAAATCATTGAAGGCTTCTCCCATTCAAGTATATGTGCCTTGTTAGTGCCCCATCCAATCACAGTGAGCCGCAGTGATGACCTCAGCAGGAGCTAATGCGTCTTGGGAAATTAGGTTTACACAGCTATTATAAAACCTCCTCCTCTTCTAGTTTTTCCTGCTAATCTGTTGATTTGTTTAATGTCAAACAGCAGTTAGGGCAGCTGTTGCTGTGGCAACCAATAACCTTCAGACAAGGCCAAGCAGAGGTAGAGGCGACCGCATTCATCTCCTGTGATTACTGCAGATAAACAATGTTCACAGCATCCCTGCTAAAATTCATGACAAGGTCATAACAATGTTTTTATTTAAAGTATGCAAACATCAAGAAATCATAAAAATCTGGAAACATTTGGGATTAAATAATAATATATAAAACATGTAAAAAATAATCAAGAAATAAAAATAATCCAAATATGTATCTAATTAGTTTATATTAAAACATTGCCTATATGTAATATATGTGTAAGTCTGTACCAAGAAGCCAAGGAGACAGGAAAGTGAGCGAGCAACTAAACAAAGAAAAATGAGGAAAAAAAAGGAGGAGGAAAAACATACGCCATCATGGAAGGATTTATTCAAGAAGGTTTGAGTTATAAACTGAAGAAGGGATCTTCAGTGGAAGATGAGAAGGCAGTGGAGGATATTACATCTTGTGTTGTTGTAAAAATTGCAAACATTAAACACTCATCACAGAGTATTAATACATATACAGAGAATTTCAGGTACGATGCCCTGCTGGAAGATCAGAAAACTGAGTAAGGTGAAATTACAGCTGCTGAAGAGCAGGGAAGCCAGTCTAAATGAGAGTGAGGACTCAGGTGGCCTTTCCATTGTGTCCACTGGCCAGTGATGAATAAAGAAAACTTTGGAGACAAGAGGAAACATGGTGACTTGTCTTGTTCTGCTGGTTCGACCCTAAAAGACAATTAAAAAAAAAGAAATAATGAGATATACTCATGCTCACATCCAGAGCAACTGGGCTGATCAGGGCTGAACTGTGGATTGGAGGGTCCGATTAGCCCTGTCGCTAATGTCAAATGAAGTTACTGGGTGTCAGATTACAGTATGTTGCTTCTATAGACCCTTTCAAAGTTTGCAAACATTGTGACGTTTTTTGTGGGCGGAGTTTAGCCTTGAGTCAAAAGCGGAGGCTAAAAGCTATGTTATCAAGTGGTAGCTAATCATTTTCGGTGGCATTTTAGTAAATGGAGGGTTTTCAAGCAATGAATATCATTTGGGACTGGCGACGGTCGAGTGGCCAGACGCCTACATGTACCTAATCGAGACACCATGTGTGTACAACAAAAAGAAACTCAAAGCATATAAATCGCTGGATGCTTACAACTTCGCCACAAATGGCCACGTTCCAATAATAAAATACATCAACTTACGTCCCGATCTTTGTGCGCTGCGGTCTGAAGTTTAGCATTAATGCGCTTGCTAATGTGCTGATAAAGGCAACGTTATATTTCAGACATTTTCTATTATAATGTACAATTTTGTTAATTTGGACTCGATAGCAATCACGTAACATTCCATTTATCTAAACATGATATAAAGTGTGCTCTGCAAACACGAGAATTATTGATTATCGTTTCTGTCCAGTCCTTTCGTCTTATTGTATTCAGCTATAATTGTCTTCGTTTTTTTCGGAGCAGGTATCCTAAAAAACTTTAATTTACTGCCAGGAATGTTGTTCCTCCTATTCTGACACCCAAATACACGACAAGACGACATTTTTAAGTTGTAATAACACTTGAGATAGCTCGTTTCTAAAGTGTTTTTTACTGGGTTTCCTCTGTTTTTGCCTCCGGATACAGTAGTGACGTCACTGATTACGTAGGCCATGAAAGGGTCTATAGCGCCACAAACTAACCAGGTGGGCTCTGTGTGCGCATGTGCAGAGTAGAGAGCAGCAGCATGGCAAACCATCATAGAGCTAGCAAAATGGACAGAAAATCTAAAATAAAGCAGTTACAACTTGTGATGGCCTCCTAGGCAGCCACACACTGAGCTCGGTCTGGTAACCTTTTTCTTTATTTCAGTTAATTCAAGACACTTTATTTGTAATACTTAACATTTGTTTTAAAACTCACATTTTTATTAGTTTGGCGGGGTGGTAAACTATTTGGGTGCACACTTTTAGTTAACTCATTCTTGTCACATGGTTAATTTAGTTTACTTTCAGTTAATATATATTTCCTTTGAGTTACCAGTTCCTGGGGAAGTTGCTGTGTGTAAGAGGCCCAAGCCTGCTAAGAGAGTCCCAGCTGAGGTGGATCTCCCTTGATGAGGCTGCTGCCTAATTGAACTCATCCATTTTACAGGATAAACAGGATCAACAGGATAGTTGGAGAGGGGTTTAGATTTTCTGTTGTTTTGTAAAACTTTATTTGTTTATGTGGAATTATGATTATTTAGATTTCTGTTTTCCTAATGAGTGAAGAGTCTAAATTTTTTATTTTGTTGTGAATTAGTTAAGTTTATTATTAGTTAAGTTAGTTGAAGATAGTTATGTTGTGCTTTCCCTCTTGTGTCAAAATGGTCTGATCAGCCAGAATATAGCTTCCCTTGTGTGTCAGTTTGTTAGGTCAGTTAGTTTTCAGCTCTTTATGTTGTTGTTGTGTTTATTTGACCTCTTTTATGGGCCAAGAACCTTTACTGTGGAATTTGCGTTTTTGTTGTTTTTTGTTAAATTAAATGTACAAAGAATTTTCTTTTAAAAAAAACCTCCTGTGTTCTCTTTGTGTTTGGCCTCAGTCTACGTGCATATCAGATAAATAACACCAGACTGTTTAGTTTTTAATAAATGAACTCTGTATAAACCGTTTGTTGACCAAATGAGACTTAAAGGACTTCTGCTGTGACTTGTTATTGAATAGAAATCAGATCAAAATAGTTTAATTTGATCTGGTAGGGGTATAATGTTACGGGAAACACTGATCGTCTTTATTTGAAGATTAGTTATGGACAGGGGCACAGACGGGATTTTTTAACTGGGGGGGACGGAGCTGTCAGCAAATGACTGCAACTCAAAGGGCCAGTTGTTCAAAAATTTAATCTGTATAAAAGCTATCTGGATTTATGAATCACATTGTTTGGCTTACTTTTACCCCAGTTGTTCAAAGAAAAATAGGATTGGATCACCCTAATCCAAAATCCCGTTTTTAGGGATTGCCAAATCCAGATTTCCAGCATGTAAATCAATGTGCTGACAGCCATGTGAAGAACAACAGGTAGAAGAGACAGTTTGCATGCCTTACTAGTTGCAAGTGGAACCACCAGGAACATGTAACATAATATGTGCATGTAATGTCCTGCATAACATTGCAACCAGGCAGACTGTCCCTCTCTGTGACGATGTTGATGACATAGCTGAGCCACGTGTTGAGGTAGCAGCTCAACCTCTGTCATTCTGTCAGAATGAGGGACGGACCGGACGCGTAGTGAGGGATGCAACCATTAGCAATGTGAGTCAGGAGTGAGTTTTCCACTTCTTTTAATGCTTGAATGCCTGGTTGCATAAACCTCTCAGTAATGTGTCTATCTACTCTATTGTGTCTAGGACACCATGTATTGTAGACATACAATGGCTGCAACAGGCACAGCCGCAGATAACTCTCTTTAGGACCCAGGGGGGTGAGAGTTTGCCTTGTGGTGTGTTCAATTAGACATGGTGTGTCGGAAGTGAGACCTCAGGACAACATAATCCCAAGGTTAAGTGTTCCCAGCGCTTCCCAGCCTTACAGACGTACAACTAAACATGGAAATGCTGTTTACGTAAACAGCAGATAGCATGAATTCTTGGGTTAGTGAGATTAATTTGACTTTCAGATTTGTAGATGTGACTTCACGGGGGGTTCTGATTGAAATTTTGACTTGGAGTTTGGAAATTCCCACATTTCTGTACAACTGAAACGCACCATTAGCGAAGCACACGAACACAAACGCCAGGCTATCAATGCGCCGCGCATTATGCGCGCTGCAAAGACATTTTACCGGCAATGTTTGCCGCCTTAAGTGGGGGGGACGAATCGGTGTCACTCTGAATCTGAACCAACAACCCCCGTCCCTAGTGCCATCTGTGCCCTTGGTTATGGAAATTGGGGGTTCTCTTATAATCAGGGTTTGGAAATGTGAGTGTCTACAATAGCCAACAATCATTCTGACTTATACAGCATTTTTGTTTAGGTATGCTGTTGCTACCTAAGTTGCTGCTCTTAGTTATTCTTCATTAATATAACTGAACTGCAACATCTCAACACAAATAAAGGCTGCACATTTAGGTCCAAATTTTAACAAAAAAACGTTAAATTATATCTTGAATCATGATTGCTTATCCTCTAAAGCAGTGGTTCTTTTTTCAGTACTTTTGGATTATTTTTTCCAGTCTTGTACCCTGGACAGGATCAAGGCAAATCCCTTGTTAAGAAAAAATTGTAATTGCAAAAATGACATGGGAAATACTTCAATAGTAATGCTTTCTAAGAAATATTATTTTGTTCTTTCATGTCGATTTATTTTATTTATTTATTTTTACTAATTATTAATTACTCAAAGTTTTCATTACCTGGTGTTGTATTTATCTTATGTACCTCCTGTGTACTCCATAGTACCTTCCCAAAATGACAGCTCTAGATAGCCAGGAAAGATTAATGCTTTCATTGTGCTGGAAGATGTTGATTTAAAAAAAAATGTATTATATTACCAAATTGAATTATTATAAGCTTGACTTGTTTTCTGTTTTTTGAGTTCATTATTTTGTAGAGGGTAACAAAGATTAGTTACAGGCAAAGGCGGAGCCAGTAGCAGATGTGTCCAAATCAGACATGGACATTGGTAATACTTATTTAGCTCAGCCTGACTTTGTGCTAAAGAAAAATAACTTTACAAGCATTTTGTGGGATCTGGTTCTTTGTTTGACTCTATAGGAGCTGCCTCAACGACTCTCTGTATAAACCCTCAAATGTTTTCTGGAGATTGTTTTCATTTTGTACCTTTTACTGTGCAGCAAGTGCATAAGACCTTCAAATGTTTAAATCACACAAAACCTCCTGACCAGACTTAATAGAGCCTTATTTTTTGGCTGCTGATTTAGTTGCATAGCCTCTTACGATACTTTCTAATCTTTCGATTAAAAATTCTTGAATCTCTTGTGTGTGACTTAAAGAATTTTTATATTTAAATGAGCTTCTTTCAAATTTGCAATTAGGTTTTAGAAAATAACACAGTACTATCACTGCTGTTCCAAAAGTGATCAATGATACTCTGCTCAAAAAAATAAAGGGACGTTTAGCATTTGCCAGAGAACACTAAGTTTGGCATATTCACCACTGGCTTCCTGTGCTCTTCACAGGTGAAAGCAGGTTCACACTGAGCACATGTGACAAACGTGACAGAGTCTGGAGACGCCGTGGAGAAGGTTCTGCTGCCTGCAACATCCTCCAGCATGACCGGTTTGGCAGTG